>JAUPTC010000857.1:0-34062 GCA_030762895.1 Sophora flavescens | reverse complement strand
TTTCTTAAAGCACAAGCCCAGATTAGTAGTACCTTTTAAATATCTAAATATTCTCTTAACTGCTGAGAGATGAGACTCTCTAGGATCAGATTGAAAATGAGCACATAAGCAAACACTGAACATTATATCAGGCCTAGACGCGGTCAGATATAAAATAGATCCTATCATACCTCTATATACCTTTTGATCTACCTTTTTCTCTTTATCATCTTTGTTCAGTATTGAAGTGGGATGCATAGGAGTATTCATTGGTTTGCAATCATCCATCTTAAACCTCTTTAGAAGTTCCTTTGTATACTTAGTCTGATGGATGTACACCTCGTTCATAGACTGTTTAACTTGAAGTCCAAGGAAGAATTTGAGTTCTCCCATCATGCTCATTTCAAATTCTTTCTGTATTAACTTAGAAAATTCATTGCACAGAGATTCATTAGTTGAACCGAAAATGATATCATCAACATAAATTTGTACTATAATGAAATCTGACTTGATAGATTTTCTAAATAGAGTTGTGTGTACTTTTCCTCTGTTAAAACCATTTTCCATTAGAAACGAACTTAACCTATCGTACCAAGCTCCATGAGCTTGTTTAAGTCCATACAGTGCTTTCTTAAGCTTATAAACATGTTTAGGGTGATTTGTATTTTCAAAGCCAGGAGGTTGCATGACATATACTTCTTCATTAATAAAGCCATTTAAAAAGACACTTTTAACATCCATTCGAAAAAGCATAAAGCTATGATGTGCAGCAAATGATATTAAAATTCTTATAGCTTCTAGCCTAGCAACCGATGCAAAAGTTTCAGTGTAGTCTATACCTTCTTCTTGAGAGTAGCCTTGAGCAACAAGTCTTGCCTTGTTTCTCACAACCTTACCATCTTCATCAAGCTTGTTTCTATAAACCCACTTTGTTCCAATGACTGACTTGTCTTCAGGCAGGGGTACAAGAGTCCAGACTTCACTTCTCTCAAACTGATTAAGCTCTTCTTGCATAGCTAGAATCTATCCTTCGTTCAGTAGAGCTTCGTCCACTGTCTTCGGTTCAACTTCAAAGACAAGAGCAGAATCACTTTGTTCTCTGAAGGTTGACCTAGTTCTTAGCTTGTCATTAGGGTCACCAATGATTTGATCTTGAGGATGGTAGTTTCAGAAATACCAAGATTTCTGAGCATTTTCCTGTTGAGAGGTAGACGTTTCTGGTTGTTGTTGAGAAGTGTCGTCTACTTGGATAACGGACTTGATTTCTGGTTTCTCTCCTGCGATATTTAGATCAAGATCTGCAAAAGCTTCATCTAGCTCTGATAGTCTCTTATCAGGCTGTTTGTCATCAATTTTACATGAATACATTCTTCTACAACTAGAGTTCCAGAATTATAAACTCTAAAACCTTTTGAAGTTTTAGAAAATCCTAGTAGAATTCCATTATCTATCTTAGCATCAAATTTACCAAGTTGATCTTTTGTATTCAAAATGTAACATTGACATCTGAAAGGGTGAAAGTATGAAATGTTGGGTTTTCTACCTTCCCACAATTCATAAGGAGTCTTATTCAAAATAGGTCTAATCTATATTCTATTCTGAATGTAGCAGGCAGTGTTCACAGCTTCAGCCCAGAAGTGCTTAGGGACAGAATTGTCATTAAGCATAGTCCTAGTTATCTCTTGAAGAGATCTGTTCTTTCTCTCTACCACACCATTTTGCTGTGGTGTTCTTGGCATTGAGAAGTTGTGTTGAATACCACCTTCTCCACAAAACTCATGGAATAGCTCATTGACAAATTCTCCCCCATGATCACTTCTAATTGAAGCTATACACGTGCCTTTTTCATTCTGTACACGTTTGCATAATACATAAAAGACATTGAATGACTCATCCTTGTGAGCAAGGAACATAACCCATGTCCATCTAGTGTAGTCGTCTACTATGACAAGACCATATTTCTTACCACTGACAGAGGCAGTCCTTGTTGGACCAAAGAGATCAAGGTGTAGCAATTCTAGTGGTCTGTTGGTACTAACAACATTCTTAGATTCAAAAGAACCTTTGACTTGTTTTCCCTTCTAACATGCATCACAGAGATCATCAAATTTGAAACTGAGGTTTGGTAGACCTCTTACAAGGTTATGCTTTTTCAGTTTTGAGATTAATCTCAAACTTGTATGACCCAACCTTTTGTGCCAAATCCTCAATGGACACTAGACATGAGACACTTTGATTTGTGAGGTCCTTGATAAGCCTCTGGCTCATCTAGTTTTATAGCTAGTATGACCAGGGTTTTGTGCAAATTATATCGTATTTTCACCCAAATTAGATTAGATTGTCCTCAAGCAAGGTTTTGAGTCTCTAGAGTAGTTTTAAGTTAATTTAGCAAGTTTTAAGTCAAAATAATACACTTATGCTTATTTCCTTGTTTTCAGGTTAAGTAGAAGTTGAGAAAATAAAGAACAGGGGATTCGCCCCGCGAAAGCCATGCTCGCCACGCGACCCCAGGCCTCGACTGTTCCAAGAAATTGCTAAGTCTCTGGGTCGCCTCGCGAAGAAGGTCTCGCCCCGCGAGTCTTGCAAACCTGAAAAAGTCAGAGACGATCACGGCTTGCCCGTGTTGAAGGTCATGGCCGTGGCAGTTTTGAAGTTGAAGAGTCTCGCCACGCGAGCATCCATTCGCCTCGCGAGTCTGGAAGTCAGAAAGCATCACGGTTAGGCCCTGATGGCCATAACGGGCGTAAGGAGAAAACTCTTCATATCCTCGCCTCGCGAGAAGAACTTCGCCTCGCGAGAATGCCAAAGGTTGCTGGCTGTTCATGAAATTCGCCTCGCGAATGTGTGCTCGCCTCGCGAGCTAGTTAATTTCAGAATTTGTATAAAAGGCTGTTCTGAACATTTTGTAGGGACTTTTGCTCATCCAACTTTCTGATATACATTTTTCCTTTGTGATTTCGTTATTGCCATGGAGCACTAAGTCCTAGGATTAGTCTACTGTTTGAGGATCCTATATACTTGAGGTTATGTAATCCCTATTTTAATTGCTTTTCCCTTTTCAATACCATACTTTGTATTTCTGTTTGCTTAATTCAGGAGTATACTGTATTGTATTGATTTATCTCTGGTGATATCATGTTCCTATAATTAATCGCATCTGCTTAATTTGCGTGTGTACATTTCGTGTTCGCTTAGTTCACGAAGGGCTTAATCCCGTTTGCTTAATTCGGGAATAGGGACATGTATCTGTGGTAGTAGTTTCGCTTGTAAATTACTATTACAACCGGGAGGGGATAAGAATCTGCTTAGGGCTCGGGTTTACATTAACCAAGGATAGTTGGGAATTCTTAACAGTAGATTAATCGTTGTTTGATAATTGATAATCCCTTTTCAACTGCCTTGTTTTTGATTGCTCTGTTTTATTTGTTTCTTAATTGCATTCCAATCCAAACCCCCCCCCCCAAAAACTGATTTTTGTGAAAGATAATATTCTCAGAGTCCTTGAGAGACGACATCCGAGTTGTCGCACTATACTACACTTTTAAACCCGCTCGTCCTTTTTGGCGCGTGCGCTTCAGCGCGACCAAAAATTGGCGCCGTTGCCGGGGACTCTGAGTTGTTATTTTTCTCAGCTTGTTTTTATTTTATTTTCTTTTCTTTCTTTTATTTTGTCTGTTTTGAATTGGTCTGGCTACTAGGTCTAATTGCCCTGAACTGTGTGATTTTGACCCGGAAATTGAAAGAACATTGCACACACTCCGTAGGGAATTTCGGGCTAGCACTAGTAGTGATACCAATTTTAAAACTGCTTTTGAAAACATGGGAGACCAAAGGACTTTGAGGCAGCTTGCTGCCCCTGATGTGAATTACAATGGTTTGTGCATTGCTTATCCTGGTGCTGACACACCTTTTGAGTTAAAATCTGGGCTAATCCATTTGTTGCCAAGATTTAATGGTCTTGCAGGTGAAGATCCACACAAGCACTTGAAGGAGTTCCAAGTTGTCTGCTCCACAACTTTGAGGCCAGAAGGAGTAACTGAGGATCATATCAAGTTGAAGGCTTTTCCATTCTCACTCCAGGGAGCTGCGAAAGATTGGCTTTTATACCTTGCGCCGAATTCCATTACCACATGGAACGACTTGAAGAAGCTCTTCCTGGAGAAATATTTTCCTGCCTCCAGAGCCGCTGCAATTAGGAAAGAAATCTGTGGAATAAGGCAAGGAAATGAGTCGCTAGCTGAGTATTGGGAGAGGTTCAAGCCGTTGACATCTAGTTGCCCCCAAAGACCAAATTTCTGAACAGCTCCTCATCCAATATTTTTATGAAGGATTGCAGCCTATGGATAGGAATATTTTGGATGCTGCTAGTGGGGGAGCATTGGTTGACAAAACTCCATCTGCTGCTAAGCAACTTATTGAGAACATGTCATTAAATTCCCAGCAATTCACTACAAGAAGAAATTCTCGTTGAGACTAGAGGTGTACATGAGATCCGCACTTCTTCTTCCAGCCATGACCGTGATGATAGAATTGACAGGCTCACTTCCTTGGTAGAGAAATTGGCAATGGATAGGGTGCAGCCTGCGGTATTGTGTGGCATGTGCAGTTCTCCTGAGCACCCATATGAAGCTTGTCCTATTTTGCAAGGAGGATCAAATACTGAATCACCTCAAGCCTTTACAGTCCATCAGTATAATCAGGGCAATAACCAGAGAGATACAACATTCCGGATCTTTCAACAAATAGGTACCATCCCAGCTGGAGTAATCATCCTAATCTGCGGTATGGGAACTCATCCCAACAACCGATGGCACCTCGAGAATCCTCCAGTGACCACTACGCACCTCCCGGACCGTCGGTTGATGATATGTGCAAGCAAATAACTTCACAATTGAATGCACAAATGACTACACTTTTCCAAAGAAGAATGGGACGATTCCAGAGCGCCTGTGCCTCACAGGCACAATTTCAGCAGAGAACGGATGCGAGTATTCAGGCATTGCATACACAGATTGGACAGATGGCTACGAGACATAAATAATATAAAGCAAGGTCAAAGAACAACCCAGCCCCAAAGACAAACCAGTGATCAATCCTAATGCCTCCAACCCCAATGTGAGTTCTATATCTCTCGAGGTCCGGAAAGGTTGTTGAGGCCACTTCGGGAAAGAATGAAGAAACTATGAAGGCTACTCCCGAGCCTCTCGTTGAAGTTACTCCCGAGCCTGTGGTTGAAGTTGAAACCGAGAGAGTGTATAGACCACCCATTCCATTCCCACACAGAATCCAGAAAAATATGAAGAGTGCTGCTGAACAAAAAGAGAAGGCAATACAGGATGAGTTAATAAATGTGGTTGTTAAAAACCCTCTGTTGGATTTGATCAAGCAAGTGCAAAGATAAGCCAAATTTCTAAATGACCAATGCACCAACAAGAGGACGATGAAGACTAATGAGAGGGTTGACTTGGGAAGAAATGTCTCGGCGCTTATCCGATCCCGAGCGAGAAAGAGTTGTTGCTTTCACCCAGGCACTGCCACCGAAGTGCAAGGATCCGAGCACCTTCACTATCCCATGCACTATTGGGGACAAGAAGTTTGAAAACTGCATGTTGGACTTGGGAGCATCTATCAATGTCATGCCTACCTCCATCTTTAACAAACCGGATCTTGGTCCTTTGAAGTACACAGTATCACCATTCGGTTGGCCAACAGGACCTGTGCCCGCCCCATGGGAATGGTGGAAGATGTACTAGTGCAAGTTGATGATCTGATCTTCCCAACTGATTTCTACATCTTGGACATGGCAGGCGAGACACATTCCAGTAAATCACCAATCATCCTGGGCCGGCCATTCATGAAGACAGCCAAGACTAACATTGATGTGGGTGATGGGACCATGTCTATGAAGTTTGGGGATATAGTTGCAAAGTTCAACATATTTGATGCCATGAAACATCCAGCGGAAGAGCACTCTGTATTCCACATTGAGCTGGTATCTGAGACTATTGAGGATAACCATGAGAACTTGTTTTCTAATTTTCCACTTAATTCTGGCTGTGATGATATTCTTTCTTTTCTTGATTGTATTAACGCTAACCATTTTGTGGTTTGTGCTGAGATTGCTGCATGTTTAGCAGGTGATAAGATTGTCAGTGCAGTGGATGAGAACCATGAAGAGGATGAAGCAGCACTGGAGGCCCTATCTACCTCTTTGGACTTAGACTGCAAGGAATGGGATCCAGGTGACAGCTCCCGCTTACACTGCATTTGATCAGGGAGTACTTTTTTCCTTTCCCTCACTATGATCTTATAATTCTGTTGTTCATTGGGGACAATGCATGTTTTAAGTGTGGGGGAGGGAATTAGTTGTAGTTTTTCTTTTCTTTGAATAAAGCTCCTGAATAATTTGAGAAGCTCAGGAGCATTTGTGTGTTGAGTCTTTTGATTGGCAAGTTTGTTAGATTTTGATTGATGTTGCACAGATTGCTTGCATGATTGATATGTGATGATCCCCCCTAGGCTGAAAAATTTGAAAAATTTTGTGATTCCCATGTGAAATTGAAAACTGAACTTTGGGATTTTGTTATGATGGCATGATGAATAATAAGTTTGGGGTGATAGGGAGCACACACTAGGGATAGTATCTCTTTCAAACAATTTGCATGAATGTCCAGGTGAGGTTTTGAGCCTCCAACATGTTTTTAAACTGTGTGAAAATCACTTTCAAGTTGCACTTCCCTGGATTTGATTGAATCTCTTTTTGGTTTGCATGATTATATGTGTGTAGCAAATGATTTAGGCAGTTTCTTTGTAAATAGCTACTTGGCCTGAATAAACTAATTCCTATTGCATGTTCCCTAGTTAGCCCTTTTGAGCCTATTAGCCTATTAGTTCTTGATAACCTAATGTTATAAGCCCAAAAATCTGGAAAACCATGTTAACCCGATCTTAGGATTAGGAGAGCATGTAATCTTAGAATGGGTGCAAGAAACTAAAGTTTGGGGTGGCTGCAAGGTGTAATATGTTGTTGAAAAAAAGAAAAAAAAAAGAAAAAAAAGAGTTGGAGCCAAAAGCTTGTGAAAGAAAAAGTGTACAAATGTTGGAAAAAAAAATAAAATAAAATAAAAATACAAAAATGCCAAAAAGAAATAAAAAGAGCTGTAGCCACCCAGAAGTGTAAAGAAAAAAATAAAGAAAGGAACTTGAGTGAATTTCAAGGTGTAAATATAGTTCATGCTCTCTTAGTTCCTAGGGTCTTCAGCTTAGTTCCTTTTGTATATCCTACCCTTAACCAGGCCCCCTTACAACCTATAAAAGACCTTTTGATGTTGCTTGTATGTTTTACGTGGGAACCATTTTGAGATGAAAATCAGATTTTTGGGAAGTGTACTTGAAAAGTGAAACGAGTGCAAGTTGTTAGCCTGACATAAACCGAGTGACTGAGTGAACAAATAATGCCCTTGTGAGGAAGGCAGTTGTTTGGATTTGGTGATCTCCCTCTTGTGTGTGACTTAGATTCCCTGCTTAGATTTCTGATTGTTTTCATGATGAAACTCTCAATTGTTTGGAATAAATGAATGTGGGGATTGCTCTGTTTGAAAAGGGGGAAACAATGAAGAAAAATTGTCTTTGAAGTTGCTTGAATTTGTGCAATGTTGGTTGAATCTTTTAAGCTTGCCAGATCCTGAGTCTTTTTGATTTTTGAGTCTTAGTTTGCTTGGGGACAAGCAAAGTTTAAGTTTGGGGTATTTTGATAAGCCTCTGGCTCATCTAGTTTTATAGCTAGTATGACCAGGGTTTTGTGCAAATTATATCGTATTTTCACCCAAATTAGATTAGATTGTCCTCAAGCAAGGTTTTGAGTCTCTAGAGTAGTTTTAAGTTAATTTAGCAAGTTTTAAGTCAAAATAATACACTTATGCTTATTTCCTTGTTTTCGTGTTAAGTAGAAGTTGAGAAAATAAAGAACAGGGGATTCGCCCGCATGAAAGCCATGCTCGCCACGCGACCCCGAAGCCTCGACTGTTCCAAGAAATTGCTAAGTCTCCGGGTCGCCTCGCGAAGAAGGTCTCGCCCGCGAGTCTTGCAAACCTGAAAAAGTCGAGAGACTATCACGGCTTGCCCGTGTTGAAGGTCATGGCCGTGGCGCTTTGAAGTTGAAGAGTCTCGCCACGCGAGCATCCATTCGCCTCGCGAGTCCGGGAAGTCGAGAAAGCATCACGGTTAGGCCCCGATGGCCATAACGGGCGTAAGGAGAAAACTCTTCATATCCTCGCCTCGCGAGAATAACTTCGCCTCGCGAGAATGCCAAAGGTTCTTGGCTGTTCATGAAATTCGCCTCGCGAATATGTGTCTCGCCTCGCGAGCTAGTTAATTTCAGAATTTGTATAAAAGGCTGTTCTGAACATTTTGTAGGGACTTTTGCTCATCCAACTTTCCGATATACATTTTTTCTTTGTGATTTCGTTATTGCCATGGAGCACTAAGTCCTAGGATTAGTCTCATTGTTTGAGGATCCTATATACTTGAGGTTATGTAATCCCTATTTTAATTGCTTTTCCCTTTTCAATACCATACTTTGTATTTCTGTTTGCTTAATTCAGAGTATATCTGTATTGTATTGATTTATCTCTGGTGATATCATGTTCCTATAATTAATCGCATCTCGCTTAATTTGCGTGTGTACATTTCGTGTTTCGCTTAGTTCACGAAGGGCTTAATCCCGTTTGCTTAATTCGGGAATAGGGACATGTATCTCGTGGTAGTAGTTTCGCTTGTAAATTACTATTACAACCGGGAGGGATAAGAATCGCTTAGGGGCTCGGGTTTACATTAACCAAGGATAGTTGGGAATTCTTAACAAGAGATTAATCGTTGTTTGATAATTGATAATCCCTTTTCAACTGCCTTGTTTTTTATTGCTCTGTTTTATTTGTTTCTTAATTGCATTCCAATCCAAACCCCCCCCAAAACTGATTTTTGTGAAAGATAATATTCTCAGAGTCCTTGAGAGACGACATCCGAGTTGTCGCACTATACTACACTTTTAAACCCGCTCGTCCTTTTTGGCGCGTGCGCGACAGCGCGACCATCCTCTAAGTCAATCTTATACAGATTGTTTTCCCGCTGGGCAGTGAATAAGAGTGATCCATCAGCTTTCTTGACAGTACACATATTCTTATTAAATGAAACGGCAAACCCACTATCATATAATTGACTAATGCTAAGCAGATTGTGTTTAAGACTATTTACTAACATAACATTATCAATGGAGGGAAAAGGATGTTTACCAATTTTACCTATACCAATGATCTTTCCTTTTTGGTTTCCTCCAAAAGTGACCCAGCCACCATCTTTGGGTCTAAGGTCTTGGAATATATACCTTTCTCCTGTCATGTGTCGTGAGCACCCACTGTCCAAGTACCAGGACTTCTGTTTCTTTCATGTTGTTAAGCAGATCTGCAACAAGGATTATCTTATCTTTAGGTACCCAAATTGACTTGGGTCATTTCTTGTTAGTGATCATAGGTCGTGAATGCTTTGTATGCTTGTTATGTATGCATTTAGATGACACATGCCCACTTTTTCCACATACTTTGCAGTAAGTATTGGAAGGGCTTGGTTTTGACTTATTGTATTATGGATGGACTTTAGAAGCCTTATATTGTGTATGAACTTTTGGTTTATTCAGAGATGCATCTTGCTTCTCTTTATCATAACCAATGCCAGATTTGTCACGTGGTGATCTAGAATATCTTAATATAAGGTTTAATTTATCTGAGCTGCCAACCAGTTTTGACAGAGTCTGTCAAGTATGTCACATCTTGTTTCAGTTGTTCAACTTCACAAGAGCTATTAGACTTACACTCAGTCTTGTCAGCTAGACTAACATTGTTTGATTTTAATGTTTCATTCTCATCCCTAAGGTTTTGATTCACCGTGCAAACCTTATCATAATCTTTATAGAGTTTAATAAACTTCTTTTTGAGACTCTTATATTCTTTAGACAGTATGCATGATTCATGCAGCAATTCATCAAAACAGTTTGAAGAGCAGATGGATCAGAGTCCATTACCTTAGCATCAATGAATTCACTTTCTGATGCAGTGTCAGCCATGAAGCAAAAGTTTGCTTCTTCTCCTGCTTCATCTTCTTCATCTGAGGAAGACAGGTCAAGATCTTCCCATGTAGCCATCAAGCCTTTCTTCTTTTTGAAGAATTTCTTTTTTTCCTTCAGCTCTGGGCAGTCAGCTTTGAAGTGTCTTGGTTTCTTACATTCAAAACACAGGGGTGGGCCTTTCTCCTTGGAATCTGACTTCTCCTTGGAGAATTTTTTGTTGAACTGCTTCCTTCTGAATCCACCGTTCTTTCTCCACTTGTGTTGGATTTTTCTGGAGATGAAAGATAGTTCATCCTCATCTAAGTCATCTTCATTATTTGATGAATCAGCTTCATCTGAGGACTCAACAACTTTAAGCACCTTTGAGGAACTAGCTTTCTTGGCCTTTAAGGCAATGTATTTTACTTTTCTGGAGTTTTCCTCTTCATTAAGTTCAAGTTCATGAACTTTTAATGACCCCAGAAGCTCTTCCAGAGAAAGAGTATTCAGATTCTTTGCTTCCTCGATAGCAGTTACCTTAGGTCTCCACTGCTTTGAGAGACTTCTCAAATTTTTTTTCACGTGATCTCTATTCTCATAGACCTTTCCAAGAGACCTGATACTGTTGGTGATTGTTTGAAATATTCCAAACATCTGGTCTATAGTTTCATGATCAGCCATCTTGAATAGCTCATACTGGTGAACCAACATGCTTATCTTTGATTCCTTCACTTGTGAGGAACCTTCATGAGCTAGTGAAAGAGTATCCCAGATTTCTTTAGCTGTGTTGCAACTATGAACCTTGTCATGCTCAGATCTGGTGATAGCACACATGAGATAATGCTTAGCTTTCAAGTTTAGTTGATGTTGACTTTTCTGCTCTTGAGTCCATTCAACTCTAGGCACTGTAGCTCCAGCTTCACTCCTTGGCTCAGTGTAGCCATTTTCAATCAGTTCTCAGATGTCAGCATTCTATGCATCCAAGAATGCCATCATCCTCTTTTTCCAATAATCATAATCAGTTCCATCAAATAGAGGGGGTCTGTTAATAGCTTGGCCTTCTGCATCCATGATTGTAGGATCGTACTGCCTTAACACTTGTTAGATACTCAACCCTGTCAAGGCTGAGCTCTGATGCCAACTGAAGTTGGCACAAGCAAACACAAGAAGGGGGGATGAATTGTGTTTGTTGATTATTTTCCCAAAAACCCTTTTCACAAGCAGAAGATCAAAAGATTAAGCACACAATAAATCCTTTTTAAAAGATTAACAAAACCAAGATCAAATCCCACAGTTAGTATAAGCAAGACTATAAAAGATAAGGGATAGAAAATTTACTCGGGTATTTTATCCTGGTTCACTCTCTTCCAACCAAGAGCTACGTCCAGTCCTTTCTACTTGAAGAATTTTCTCCACTATTTCAAAATAGTTTCTACAACAAGTATTCTTCACCTCTCTAGGCTACAAGTATTGCTTTCTTGCTAAGCCTCTTCAGGCTCTAACTCCATCACATAGATTTTTATAAGATCTTTCTAACTCACTATATGTGAGGGTATGAAGGTTTAAGATCTACTGAATATTTTCACCAATATTCAATCCTTAAGAATTACAGACTTTTGCTTTACAATGAGAATATGAGCTTTTAATATCTTGTAATTATTCAAATGGCAAAAAGTTGTTCTTCAATGCTGGAGACCTACTATATATATTGGTCTTCAACTTCTCTTGTAAATCTTCAACAGTTATTTGAATAGTCCCGTTGTAGAGATAACATTAAATGCATGATATCCGTTGAGACTGATAGCTTGATTTTGGCCGTGTTGAAAAGCATCCTTGGTTATCAGAAAATCACAAAATGGAGGCTCACTGCTCTGAGCAATTGTACCTTATAAACTTTCTTTCTTCCTTTGTGTATAACCCAGCTTTTGTCCAGCAATAAAGTTGTCATCGTACAAGTCGTTTTGCAATTTCAATTGTACTATTTGCTTTTTGTATTTCCTTGATAGTACTATGAGTTTTCTCACAAAGAGACAAGGCATTAACCAGATAAAACAATTATAAAGAACATATATTCCTTTGAAATGAATATCTATCATTTGAAATAAATTCGATGTGGACCAGACTGCATTAAATAATATTCAAGGTAGTAAAAATATAGAAGATGTAGAACTGTCTACTGACACTTAGTTTTTAGAACGCGTCTACACAAGATTTTATTCTGCTCGTCCACACAAGTATTTGGACTTGCTATGTCCTTAGAGAAACCCCGTCCAATGACATGGCACTATGGACGTCTACTGAATTTTAGTTAGGCACTATGGATGTATACTTGAGTTTCAAGGATAGCACTCGTCTGCTGATGTGGCAAGATGGGCGTGCTTATTTTTCAAGTCTTTGGACTTGCTGTACCACAGTTCTTGAGCAACCCGTCTACAGGGGTGGACGCATATTTTTCAATTGGAACTTATCCCAAGTTTATTGTACTTATAAAAGCGTTCCTGCATAACTGAAAGCACTAGTTACATCTCAACTAACACTTTGCCAAGCAAATTTAATCCTTTTGTTAACATCAAAACCTAGAGATTAAATAAACCAGAACCACTTTGGTTCCAACAAAGACGGGATTGCTTGAGGGATTTTTCCGATGGCTACATGCTATCTGTGTTGGCCTGTATGATTTATCTGTGGTTGTGGTGTTTGGTTTGTGGTTGTGTTATTTATTTGTGTAGGGTTATCTGCATTTAATTATTTATTTGCAGTTATATATTATGCTATTGAGATGCATGATCTACCTGAGAATATCTCTGTGATATTATTGTTGGTTGTTGTTTGAGAAGCCTGACAGTGGTTAGTGCTCAATTAAATTAATTGGATAAAAGCTTTAAGAAGCTTCATAAATTATATTCAATGTTTTAACAGTAAAATATTGGCATATAATATTAATGGAAATTTATAATTGGGAAAATAAGGAATTTTGGAAAATATTATTATTTTAATGATTTATTACTGTAAGAGTGAATTATGAGTCATAATGAGAGCGGCACTGTGAAATTATTTTTGTACTACTAATTTTTACGTAAGAAATTATGTAATATTATAAAAACTTATTTTATGAAATTAATTGTTGAAAATAAGTTTATTATGATTTTAGAAAATTATTTAAGTGGAAAAAGCTAAGTTTTGGCTTAAAAGGCTTTAAAAGTGATAATTGACAGCAAATTTGGAAAAGTGTCGATGGCAAGTATTTTGAAACGATGGTACATATTTGAAGTAAATTTAAAATCTCAAGTGACCCACCTTTGTGAAAACTAAGTTTTGGTATTTAAAGGTTTTATTGAAGAATTTCTCATTTGAAAAGATTTTTCGAAATCAAGTGTAACCCAACAGTGTTAAAAGTGGTGTTGAACTTAGTAACTGAGACGCTGGGGTACTAAGGTTCTTTGTTGTTATGGACTTGGGGTCCTTTGGACTTTGAGGTCCTGTAGACTTGGTGTCTATTGTATACGTGATGTATACTGGGTTTAAAACATTTAAGATGTTTTATATTACCACGAACCTAAGATTGATTGCAAGGTTTAGGGGTTTCGTGATTGAGCACTCGGATTTTGAGGTTCTGTGTTGTAATGAAAGTTTTAAATATGTTAAAACTATGTGAGTCATAAGCCATTTTGAGCTTCGACAAGGAAAGATTAAACACAAAGAAAAGTGTCAAGAACAGAGTGTTTTTGCATGCATTTGGCAGACATGCCCGTTATGTTCTGGCTGCGTGCCTGTGTTCTGGCTGTGTGCCTGGTGTTCTGGTCGCGTGCCTGGAGCCTGATCAACTCATCACTTGTTGGGATATCTCATGAGATTAAGTGTGAATGTTTAGATGGTGCATATGAAGTGTTCATGCATATTTTTCCAAAGGGTGATGTTTGGGGTGTGAAACCCATTATAAGATTGTATGTTTTAGTATGAATGCTTGTATAGACATAACATATATATGTGTGTTTTTTCATTGTGTCGTACATGTGGTCGTCGAGTTAAATCCATATATTGGTTTCTCACTCTTGCATGTTTTATTTGTGGTTTCTTTGCTATTTATGTATTGGTCAGTTGAGCCACTTAAGGATTATGGTGTCAACAAGAAGAAGGTTACTTAGCTCGGAGTATACTGACGCTACTGCCTTGTGTTATAGTGTTTGTTAGTTATGACCATCTTAGGTTTTATTTAATGTAGTGCTGTTGTTACTAAATAATGATCTATACTATTAAAGATCTTAGTGTGAAAACAATATGAGGCAGTATAGTTGTATGACTTATACATACCTATATATTTAAGTTTGGTTATGATTACTTGGTTGTTGTAATGTTGAAAAAGAAAAGAAAAAAATTTATCACGATTTTGAGAATAAGAAATAATAATAACAAGAAAATATTATTTTTCCGAAAGCAACCAAAGAAATATTCTTTTAATTTATTTTCCGCAAACAAGTAACCATGTAATGTCGGGGTGTTCCATGCACCACAGACTCCACCTTGCTATAATCTCCATCTCCATCCTTATCATATATTCATATATTCAGATTCAAATAACCATTTTTATTGTACCATAATGAATCAATAACTCCTCCTCCTCTCCTCAAAAGTAATGATTTTTTAATTATAATTTTTGTTTGCTATAATGTTTTGGTGTTCAAGTTTGCTACAATGTTATTTATTACAATTTAATGATATAAAAATAATTGAAAAATAAAAAATAACGTTTGTAACACCGTCACCAATTATATAACTCATTATAATTACTTGACTCCTGATTTTATTGGGCTCACAATGTCATATTACTATTTTTATTTGAGTTTAATTGATATATACTATCGGTTTAAAAGTTTTTTTACTTTGTCAACTAATAATAAATCGTCATGTCATTGAAAATCTTTGATTCTTATCCAAATCACCTTAAAAGTCATTTATTCCATGATTTTTAATTGGTTGACAGTATAAAAAGCTTTACACTGACATGCATATTAATTAAACTCTTTTTATTTTATACTACTTTAAGAGAAACTACAATGAGAGTGACTTAGCTAGTTCTTAATAAGAACTGGTTTAAAAAATAATGATTTGACATTATACAACTCATAAAAAAAGAAATTAAGCAACTTCAATGAATTGCACCATTAGAAATTCCTCAAGCAATCTCTAATATAATAATGCAACTTAAATAGTTAATTAAATGAATCCCGCAACCTACTCCACATCTTTATACATTATTTGCATTTGTTTTTCTTTTTAAGTTAAAAATGATGATCCTTTCAAAAAAAAAAAAGTTTAAATTGATGATAAATACGTAACATTATATTATATTTATATAATTAAAATAAAATTAATTTTAATTTCATGGACGTCATGTCATTATGTTCCAACGACACTATTCAGTAAAAACCAAATTTTATTTCTTAAAATTAGGTAAGCAACTCTTATTGAAGTTGTTCTAATTATATTACAGAGTTTGAAATAAGCCTTACATGCATAATGGGAGGTTCAAATCTATATTGATTTAAAGCAACAGTAATAATACTTCCTAAATCGTAAACTTTGTCTCTTGGTCTATTTCCAAATCGATAAACATAACTACTCTGTATTGTGTAATGAATTCTTTTATCTTGAAAGAGATGATAATAATTTAGGGATTTTTATTTTTAAAAGGAATTATGAAATTTTAAGAATTTATATAAAATAGTTTAGGAATGCATCGTCATCTTTCACATTCATTTAACAATATGGATCTCTTGAATAAATCCAGAAATTTTCACATACGAATAACCCTGTATTTATATAAACCTTCAAAATCTTCTTTCTATTGTTGACATTAACCTTGACAGCAAAATCAGATCGATTAGTTGTGGTAGCATCGCGATTAAGAGTAGATAGGATTGTGATATAAGTATTAAATTTCTATGAAAGTTTTAAATTTTGAATAAAGAATTATTTAGATATCAAACCTTTATCAATCAACACGTGATGATCCAAGTGACATGTCATTGAAGAATTTGCATAAATTGTCTTTTATATTATTATTATTATTATTATTATTATTATTATTATTATTATTATTATTATTGTATATGCCAAATTTGCATAAATTGTCTTTATATATTATTATTATTATTATTATTATTATTATTATTATTATTATTATTATTATTATTATTATTATTATATATGTAAATTTAGTCTTTTCATATCTTATCTTAATAATTTGATCCATAACTTTAATTTGTGTCAAATCCTCTGGCTCTAAGTTTGCAAATGATAAAACCACCACTGTAATAACTCGTGCATACCACACGGATCCTATAAGATATTTTTTCAAAAGTGATATAATGCAGATTTATTGAAATATTAGTTGAAATATAAATCATAAATCATATTATATCTATGAGAATCTTTTACTCTTTTATCTATCATAAGATTCTAAAATCAATTCTCAACAATGATTATAATTTACTTATCTATCGTTTAGAACAAGGATCAAGAGGTCATGAACCATGTTAATATATAATCAATATTTATATTTAAATATAAATATTTAAATATAATAAATATTAGGTATTAATATAAATATATATATATATATATATATATAAATACTAAAATATAGCAATTAATTCGATTACAAAATTCTTGAACCTGATAACCGAATAAATCACCATTGGGTTTGGTTCACACCTGACACAAAAAAAAAATACAAACCTATTTAATTGGATCGGTTCATCGAATTATTCGTTCTGGTTTAAACGGCTAAACTTTCCGAAGAACACAATAATTTGCTACCTTTCTTAGCTAGAAACATTTAAAAACAAAAAAATTGTACACTTTAAAAAATTATTAATAAAATAATTTAAAAATACGAAACAATCAAAATAGGTACACTTCGGTTGGGTTTGGACTCGAAAAAATTAAAAAAATAAATATATATATATAATTCAAATATATATTAAAATATAAAATTATTAAATATAATAAATATTAAGTATTAATATATCTATATAAATACTAAAATATAGTAGATAGTACGGTTCCAAAATTCTTGAACTTGATAGAGGAACCGATGACCATTGGGTTTGGTACCTTTCCTGGCTAAAAACATTTTAAAAATAATATAAAAAAGTAATATCAAATAATATAAAAAATTAATAATAAAATAATATAAAAAATCTGAATCAATAAAAAATGGTTCTGTTCGGTTGGCAACTCCTTCTGATATAACAGGAACAATAGAAGAAAAGTTGCCAATTGATAAAGTGATATAGATATTGAATATTAAAATAGATATAAATATACAAACCAATTTAATTGAATTGGTTCATCGAATTATTCGTTCGTGTTTACGCCGCTAAACTTTCCGAAGAACACAGTAGTTTGTTACCTTTCCTGGCTAAAAACATTTAAAAACAAAAAAAAAATTGTACACTTTAAAAAATTAATAATAAAATAATATAAAAAATCAAACCAATCAAAATTGGTTTGGTTTGGAGCCGAAAATAACAAAATATATATATATATATATATATAATTAAAATATATATTAAAATATAAAAATATTAAATATAATAAATATTAAATATTAATATATATATATATATATATATATATATATATAAAATACTAAAATATAGTAATTAGTCCGTAATAAAATTCTTGAACCTGATAATCGAACTGATGATCATTGGGTTTGGTACCTTTCTTGGCTAAAAACATTTAAAAACAAAAAAAAATTGTAAACTTTAAAAAATTAATAATAAAATAATATAAAAAATGCGAACCAATGTAAATTGGTTCGGTTCGGTTGGCAACTCCTTCTACTGTTATAGGAACAGTAGAAAAAAAATTGTCAATTGATAAAGTGATATGCATATTGAAAATTAAAATATATATAAATATTAAAATATAGTAATTGGTTCGGTTCCAAAATAACCGAACTAATGACCATTGGGTTTGGTTCAATTCGAAGCCAAACACAAAAATGAAAAAAAACGAACCAATTTAATTGGTTGGTTCAGATTTTCAAATTCATCGAATTATTGGTTCGAGTCTTACGACCCTAAACTTTTTCGAAGAACATGATAGCTTTGCTACCTTTCCTGGCTAAAAATATTTAAAAACAAAAAAAAAGGGTTTGATACATTTCCTGACTAAAAACATTTAAAAACAAAAAAATTGTAAACTTTAAAAAATTAACAATAAAATAATATAAAAAATCGGAATCAATCAAAATTGGTTCTGTTCGGTTGGCAACCCCTTCTACTGTTACAGGAACTGTAGAAGAAAAGTTATCAATTGATAAAGTGATATAGATATTGAATATTAAAATATATATATAAATATACAAATCAATTTAATTAGATCGATTCATCGAATTATTCGTTCGGGTTTACCACGCTAAACTTTTCAAAGAACACAGTAGTTTGCTACCTTTCCTTGGCTAAAAGCATTTTAAAACAAAGAATTTGTACACTTTAAAAAATATATCTTTAAAAAATAAATTAATTAATTAAAATAATCCAAAATAATCCACCGGTCGACAACTCCTGCTGTTACAGGAACAATAGAAGAAAAGTTGTCAATTGATAAAGTGATATACATATTGAATATTAAAATATATATAAATATTAGAATATAGTAATTGGTTCGGTTCCAAAATAAATGAACCAATGACCATTGGGTTTGGTTCAATTCGGAGCCGAACACAAAAAAGAAAAAAAAGAACCAATTTAATTTGTTAGTTGAGATTTTCAAATTCATCGAA
Source organism: Sophora flavescens (assembly GCA_030762895.1). NCBI lineage: Eukaryota > Viridiplantae > Streptophyta > Magnoliopsida > Fabales > Fabaceae > Sophora > Sophora flavescens. Next base: position 15,190 of record JAUPTC010000857.1, on the reverse strand, counting down.
TTATTGGTCTGAGTCTTACGATCCTAAACTTTTTCGAAGAACACAATAGCTTTGCTACCTTTCCTGGCTAAAAATATATATATTTTTTAAAAAGGGTTTGGTACATTTCCTGACTAAAAACATTTGAAAACAAAAAATTTGCAAACTTTAAAAAATTAACAATAAAATAATATAAAAAATCGGAATCAATCATAATTGGTTACATTTTAGTTATAACTCCTTCTACTATTGTAGGAACAGTAGAAGAAAAGTTGCCAATTGATAAAGTGATATATATATTGAATATTAAAATATATATAAATATACAAACCAATTTAATTGGGTAGGATGATCAAATTATTCATTCGGGTTTACGCCACTAAACTTTTCGAAGAACACAGTTGTTTGCTACCTTTCCTGGCTAAAGACATTTAAAACCAAAGAATTTGTACACCTTAAAAAATTGGTTCGGTTTCGATTTGGTTTGAATCAGAAAATATTAAAATATATATATAATTAAAATATATATTAAAATATAAAATTATTAAATATAATAAATATCAAGTATTAATATATATATATATATATATATATATATATATATATATATATATATATATATATATATACTAAATTATAGTAATTAGTTCCACTCAAAAATTCTTGTACCTGAGAATCAAAACGATGACCATTGGATTTGGTACATTTCCTTGCTAAAAACATTTAAAAACAAAAAAATTGTGAACTTTAAAAATTAATAATAAAATAATATAAAAATCCGAACCAATCGAATTATTGATTCGAGTCTTACGACCCTAAACTTTTTCGAAGAACACAGTAGCTAAAACCAACAAAATATATGTTTAAATGTTTAAAAAATAAATAAAATAAATAAAATAATCTAAAATAATCCACTAGTTGACAACTCCTTCTACTGTTACAAGAACAATAGAAAAAAAGTTGTCAATTGATAAAGTGATATACATATTGAATATTAAAATATATATAAATATTAAAATATAGTAATTGGTTCGGTTCCAAAATAACCAAACTAATGACCATTAGGTTTGGTTCAATTCGTAACCGAACACGAAAAAGAAAAAAAAACGAACCAATTTAATTGGTTGGTTCGGATTTTCAAATTCATCGAATTATTTGTTCGAGTCTTACGACCCTAAACTTTTTCAAAGAACACGATAGTTTTGCTCTCTTTTCTTGTTAAAAATATTTAAAAACAAAAAATTATAAAGTTTAAAAAGTCAATAACAATATATGAATCAATTAAAATTGATTTGGTTTGATTCGGTTTGAACTAAAAAATATTTAAAAATATATATACAAATAAAAAATATAAAAAGTATAAAATTTTAAACTGTGAAATTATATATATATTAAAATATAAATATATAAAATTAAAACATCAAGAACATGACAACTTTACTTTTACCGTTTGCCAATTTATATTTAGTCGTCAGTGTATACAATTTTTTTTTTTTAAAGTATTAGCAAAAAAAAAATTATTAGGACAAAAAATGTATAAAAAAAATTAAGAAAACGTTTTTTTTATTAGAAATAAAGGAAAACGTAAAAAAAATTATAAAAAAATAAAAAAAAAAACTTGTTTTTATTTAAAAAAATTAAAACGTCAGAAAATTTATAAAAAAATTATTAAAAAAATAAATTGTAAAACTTTTTTATAAAAAAATTATTATTAAAAAAAATAAACAAAAATATTAAAAGAATATTTAAAAAAGTCAAAAATTCCGGCACGGACACGTGTCCAATACCGTTACAAGAACAATAACAGGAAACTTCACAATTGTATACTTGCATTTATTATTACCTTTTCCATTAATTTCCATCTAACATCATCCAATCTTCCATCCGTTTGTGTATTCTCTCTTAGCTTCCAACTATTTTATCCAAGGAAAAAATAGTCCCCATTGTTCGGGTCTGTGAATGAGATAGTCACCCATTTTGAAGGAAGACAGAAAGTAGAACAGATAGAAGAGAAAAAAAGACACGAGAAAGAGAAAGAAAGGAGAGAATAGGAAGAAGAGGAAAGAGAGAGGGGTGTCAATAGTTTAGCTCCCATCACCAGAAAAATGGTGGAAGGTTAGAAGTTAGAACAATAAATTTTAATCATACAACCATACATATATGATTTAATATTAAAAGTTGATTAATAATCATATAACCACTTAAAAAAGACATGCATCTATTTTTAACCTTGATTGTTCATATAAGATCCAACGATAAAGATTAATTGTTCCCACTTTATAATAATTTCCTTTATAAAGTTCCAAACAAAATCTAGTTCGTAATGTTATAATGACATAGCAATTACCTAGTAGTTGTTGGTGACAGTACAAAAAGGACCTGCAATCTTGGTCAAATCTTACATGCAATATTATGGATTTAGATACTAAAATCACCATTTGAGAGAGTTTTACATAATCATCACTACACCCCAAAATTACATGAGCACGTGATTTTAGAGAGTTTTACATAATCATCACTTCACCCCCAAAATTACATGAGCTATTTGCTATATTCATTTTTGTTTCATTGGGCCTTATTCCTGCATATACTACCACAGGTAATGATTAATGAGTTGAGTGGTAAGTGCTTTGGTGTTAATATTGGTGCTGCACAATATGGGAAAGACTTGATAAATCATAAATAAACAAATTCTACACACACTAACAGAACTCGAAGTTCAAACGTTTACCTAAAGCACCGGAAATATTCTATGAAAAAAGTGGCTTGATAAGTTTCTCCAGGTTTCAGGTTCAGGCACAATTGATGTGTTGAGTCATCGGCCCAGGTTTGCTTGTCACTTACCTAATTCCTAATTCCTTCTTCCATAATCATTCTCAGATAATAATATTTAACATTCTAAGTTTTAACATATCTAGATAATGAATGTAAAAGAAATCAATTTAAATATTAGCAACCTTGTTGGCATCATAGTTCCATGTCATGACATCAACATGGCCATCAGCATGAACAAAACTGTGTACTAATAAAATCAAAGAATGAAATAAAGAAAGAAACACCGAGGAAGGAGAGAGACACAAAGACTATGTTTGAGAGTTTTGATGGGGATGAAGAGGAATAGTTAATGATGGACTGGTCAGTAATAGAGTAGAGTGGGAAGGTAAAAACATATCATTCCATTGTTTGGAAGTTTAACGAGGGAGTGAAGCAAAATCCCAACCCCCAATTTGGAGGGTATGAAAATGAGAGATTTTGGGTGGTATGGGTTACCATCCTCATCCATCTCACACTATTAATGAAGGAACTCCCAAACAATGGATTGATGTCCTTTTGTCACTTCACTACATTACTAACCACCCCACTCCATCCTCCCAAACATGGGGAAAGGTTGAAAAGGATTTATTCAACCAATGAAAATGCAATATGGAAGAGACAAGTATAAAACATAATTTATCATTTTAAAAAAAGTTTGTAAAGGGTACCCGAAACTGAAACTTCCAGTTTTTGCGATCTCCCTCTATCAATGTGCTGAAGAGTCTGTCAATGGTTACTGGATTTGGGCTTATACAAAGTAAAGAACAGGAGGAACATGCGCAAACCCTAAGCAAACAAATTCACAAACAATAGGTCAGACAATACAAGCACCACTACAATCAAGTCAAGCCACACTAACCTACGCTTTCTGAGGAATTAGAAGCGCCTCGGCTGCTTCTGATAACATATCCCTTTGTGGGGTGGACGGTGGTGTTGTGTGTGAGAATGAAGCGGCGAGGACAAAGGCTTGGGTTAAAATTGTCATTTCACATATCACCTCCCCAACCCCAGTTTTCTTCACCGTCCAGGTTTTTCCCCCCATCCTCTCTATGTTCTATCTTTTCATTTTTTTCCTCCCATTTTCACCCAAACCCAACAAGGGATAAAAGAATAACCCAAGGTATCATTGCAAGATAATCACTATTGTGCTGTGTTAAAAACTGTCTAGTGTTAATGCTTTTCGGTAGTCAGGCATGCGTTAAGGTGTCTACCTTGTATTAACCAAAACTGAAGCAACATTTGGCACGAGTTAGTAGTCCATCTATATTAGGCGCAGAGAATATAAATAACCCATTCAACATTGGACATCAGCAAATTTTCAGAAGCCAGTTTATCTCAAATAGAACTAAAACATAATCTAACATGTAGACAAAATTTAAGCACAGCCTGGACCTAAATAAAGCCATAAACATAATCAGAAAAGAGCGACAACCATTGTAGCATAAATGATGATTGTCCTCTAATACTATCAATTCCTGTTAGAAATAATAAGCAACGACAATGATACCAAGATAGAGGGACAGTTGTAATCAAACTTTTATACAAGATCATATAACAGAAAAAAATCAGATTAGGCTTCTAAGCATCACTGGCAAAATGTTCATTCCTCCAGAAAACTTCATACTACCTGCAAAGTGGATGCCTTTTTAAAGAAGTGCCTACCTCAACTACAAAAGTTCTTTAGTGTGCGAAAACAGTGTCATTTCGTCTAGGAGGTCTGTCGGGTATACTTCCTGGCTTGAATTTTGAAGCCTCGTGCCTTGCCAATTCAGGTGGAACAGGACTATTACTTTGAATAAGCATCTGTTTGAGGTCATAAAGACATCCGAGTCCTGAAGAGTCAGGAATGTTGTAGCCACCCCTGTCTTTCCTGCACGACCAGTACGCCCAATTCTGTGTGTGTACATTTCAATATTCCCAGGCATATCATAGTTTATGACATGAGCCACATCTGGTATGTCAATACCACGTCCAGCAACATCAGTTGCAACAAGAACATTATATCTCTTGGTCCTAAATCCTTCAAGACTAATCTCCCTCTGCTCCTGTGATTTCCCTCCATGCAAAGTAGTCACACGATAGCCTTCCCTGTCCAAATTCTTGGCAACCATATCTGCATTCTTTTTGGTGTTAACAAATACAATTGCTGTCTTGTCATTAAGCTCATCAAGCAACCTCTGAAGCTTATAAAATTTCTCAGATTCCTTCATCATGATCACGTGCTGGCTGATCAAGTCGGTTTGCCTTTCCAGCAGTACCTATGGTTACCACAACAGGGTTCCTTAAATATTTCCTAGCAAGCCTCTCCACAGCCGGTGGCATGGTAGCACTGAACATATACGTGGTCCTATAAATCTTCTTCTCATCAAGCTCTTCATCTTCATTCTCAGGTTTCAGATTGCTGGAAGGCATGGCATCCAAGACACCCATCACCTGTGGCTCAAACCCCATATCAATCATGCGATCAGCCTCATCAAGAACAACATAATTGCACTGGTTGAGGACAGCATAGCGCCGCTCCAAGCAGTCAATCAAACGACCGGGAGTGGCAATCACAATTTCGCAACCTTGCCTAATCTTAAACCCTTGCTCCTCAATGGACTGTCCACCAACAATGGAAACAACTTTGAAGCCCAAATACTGGAGCAAACTTAACAGTCTCATCCTCAATCTGCTGCGCGAGCTCATGAGTAGGTGCCATGACAACAGCATAAGGACCCTCCGCCTCAATCTCCTCACTCATGGGAGGAAGCTTACTGATGTAACTCAGCATGGGAAGAACGAAAGCCGCGGTCTTACCAGAACCGGTCTCAGCGATGCCAATGACATCACGCTGCTGCAACCCAAGGGGAATGGCAGCCATCTGAATTGGAGAAGGGGTCTTGTAACCAGCCTTCTCCACCGCCTTCAACAGCTCGAGGCTCAACCTGCTCTCAACCCAGCTCCGCATAGGGCGTGGAATCCTGGAACCCTTGTAGGAGATGTTGTAGTCCTCCCTGAATATACGCCAATCTCGCTCCGTCATCTCCTCAAGCTTCTTCTCGCTCCAGTGGCGGTCCACTCTCATGTCGAAGGTATCATACAGGTCAGCAGCAGCCTCCTTGCGCCGTTGAGCGTCAGCCTCCTCCGGCTTCTCCTCCACGCCGTCCTTCTTGCGAAGTTGCTCCCGCATATCCTTCTCGTTCTTTGCGGCGAGCTTCTTCTGCTCACGGCGGTCCATGCCGGCGCGAAAGCCCCGGCCGAAGAGGAGCTGAGCCTCGTGAGGGTTCTGGTAGAGGGAATTCATGTCCCGGGAAGTGTCCTCCGTGTTTTCCCAATCGAAGGAAAAGCGGAATTTCTCGCTGGGTTTGATGACTCGCTTCTTAGGTTTTTGGAACCTAGGTATTGCTCCTTGATGGCTTCTAGCTCTTTCTCGCGCTCTCGCTCCTGCAATTTCTCCAATCGAGCACGCTCCCGAGCCCTAGCGTCTTCCTCACGCTCCCTCTCTCGGTTCCGCCGTTCTGCTTCGCGAGCCCTATCGCGCTCGCGCTCGCGCTCGCGGTCTCGTTCTCTGTCCCTGTCCCTGTCTCGGTCGCGATCGCGATCTCGATCTCGGTCACGTTCGCGACGGTCGGAGGAGGGTTTGGGATCGGTAGCGGAATCGGAGGGGCGATCACGGGAAGAGGAGAGGAGGTGTTCGTGGCGGCGCTTCTGGTCGGTGATTTCTTGATGGCGGCGTTGAAGGGCCAACTCTTCGCGTTGGGCTTTGGTGAGGAAGAGTGGCTTGACGTCATCGACGGTGCGTTTCATGGTTGCAACTAACAGATTAGAGAGAGAGAGATCGCTTGGTTAATTGCAGGAGGGGAGTGGAAGGATCTACACACACGCTTGTTCTACTCTACGTTCACTTCCACTAAGAAGGATGAACCCTATCTATCTGTCTATTTATTTATTATTTATTATATGCACTTGCTTCCTCCATCTATTTCTTTCGCGACCACTTTCGGCAAGGCCAATTCAGACATCTACTCATTAATTTCTTTTCGGAAGACCTCATCCAATAATATTTTTTCATTTACTAAATACTAATAAGATAAAATAATACTATCTAATAGGTTATCCTATGGACGGAAAATAGCTTATCTACTTCTTATCATATGATACTCTTATCCATCGTTCTTATCATATTCATCGTTACCACGCTCATGCCACTCACTAAACGGATTCTTAAGATAATTATGATAAGGATCAAACATTTTTATGTTATGATAATTTATGATTAATTGACAGTGTAAAAAATCTTTACACAAATAATACATACCAATTTAATCCATAGACCAACAAAAATTGACACATCCGATCAAGTCTTTTACTCTATTGTGAATTCGGTTCGATTCTCAGATTGCTCTTATTAGTATAAATCTTTACCGAGGTTGGTCATCTTCCTTAACTTTATAATGGAGTGTGCATTCCTATAATCAAAACTTTCACTATAAAAAAAATCCATAAAATATCCCCTCATTTACTTAGATTCAGCACTCATGAAATAAGTTTCAGGCTTTCAGTCAAACTCTTTGGATGAAAAGCTCATTTAGTATTGCAGCACATAAACTCTAGAGGAATACTTTTTGAAACATAAAATTAGGGACATAATATTTACCGGTGTAGTCACGGGGTAGACGATATTTATCAAATAAAAATAGGTAATATATATTCAGATTTGATACATCATACATAAAACTAATACGATATAGTACAAAAAGATGTTATTAATATAGATTTGATATAGGACAACATGCATAAAAAATATATAGTTAGAAAACAACAAAAGATACGAGTGATATTTAAATAGGGGCCAAAGCTACACTTCGCACGATAGGTTCAAAACAAAAAATAGAGATATTGATCCTTGATTCCAAAATGCTGAAGGTACTTAGAGGATTACTGACCCAAAATAAACAAAAACATCCTTCAATACAAAATCAATGTTCACTTTCAGAAGAATCCTCTAGATGTTTTTGATCTTTGCGTATATGATAGTCCAATCTTCATCATTAACCCTCAGTTCCACCTTGCTCTCCTTAGTTAGTTTGTTAACTTTACAAAACTGCAACCAACAATTGGTGATGTATGCTTCAGATTGCCTTCTGTTTACCCAACGAATCTTGGAAGGAAAATTTTTGTCATCATCATCTTTGATAGTACAGGTTAATGGCTTGGAGAAGAGGCCCTATTTCACTGACTTAGCAAGCAAATTCTACAATTAGAAAGCAGTATTTGTTAGTATACCTGGGAAAGAAATTTCATTAAGTAATACTATTATAGAAAAATAAATAATTTTCATACCATGTTAACGGTGGCATGTTTCTGAGTCAAGATAACAACTTTCTTGTACAAACAATTATCATTTTTAGAATGTTTTTCAAAATAAGGAACATTAAAATGGTATTTGTTACAATTCAAGGCAAGCTTAGGCCAAAAAATAATATACATTTAGAGCCGAAAAGAACAATAAACCATTTGCATCCCATGGCAGCACTTACTTTTAGAGCCGAGAAAACATCATCAAGAAGCTTAGGGAGTCGAGGATAGCATTTTCAAGTGAAATAATCCGGTGAACTACTATAGGTTTGCTTGCTTCACTGTTGTCCAGATATCCAATAACTGGTAAAAAACGATTTGTCAATATCAAACAAAAAGTCGAAGCAGATTTGATTTAAAGTAGCATATGATGCAGCATGACATTGACACTCATTGAGTTTTATAATATAAGGCAGTCTTAATTTATCGTTGGAATGTCTGCAACTGCTGTACCATTCCAATAAACCGATCAAGTTCCACAAAAATATAAGAGCCTTTACTAACTTTCATTTCATTTCTACACATTCGAGCTACTGTAGAAGCATGAATGACCACTTGTGCTTATAGCATGGAGTGGAAACAAATTAATCTTTTAAACTTGTCGAAATTAAAGTGACAAATATGGAAGGTTTTTGTGGTTAAAACATCAAGAACTGATTGGGGTGAAAATGGGCAACTAAATTCTAATTCATAAGAGATTATTTTAGACACAGGGTATATACGTTTTTATTTTTCAGTTATTGATTCTGAATCCAACTAATAAATAAGCACAGTAAAAACATACAACACAATTTAAAAGAAAATGGTTATTTTTGCCACTTCTTCAAACCACTTTCATAGTGGCATGGTGATCTCCCCATCATCAATGACACTACACGGACAATTTAGAAATAGTTTAAGAATTAGTTTGAGCCAGTGAGTGGTTTCTATTAGTACAAAATTCACAATTAACATCTAGAATTCCCATACTAAGATTGCACGGATGGTGATCATATTATGTAGATTAATAAAGAAAGCAAGCTTCTCTTGTCTAAATAGCAAAAAGAAAAAGAAAATTGAAGTCGATATTTCCCATATAGTACAAAATGTATATGAAAGCTAATAGGTCATCTAGAAAATATATCATACAATTACAAAGCTTATTTTCTAAATTGGTAAGCATCGAGTCATCATAGAAAAATTACCTACTCGTTACTTGAAGAATCATTATGTACATCCTACTGCACTGTTGTCTAGTACCACTTCATTACACATTGAACTTCAAAGTTGAGTGATTGATGTACTTGTCCTTCTTGCTGAATAAATTAGTCTCTAATTTACCCTGTTGAGAAAGGTTGATGCCCATCCTACCTGAAGGAAGTGCAGATAAAAATTCAATTCTTAATCACAAGTATACTAACACCAGTATTGAACGAGAGCAAGAAATGAGACAAAAGTATAACAAAAATGATTAATGCAAAATGGAGAGCTAAAATTTTGTAACAACTTCTTCATAATGTAATGAACCTTTTATCGATACTTCTTAAAGTTGTTTCATCAGTGCATCTTATGATATGAAACTTGACATCTTTTGGTTTGAATCTACAAAGAACCCTTATTAGATTATTTAACATTTTCTGATGGAAACCAAGCTATTGATATATATTTACTAATGGTGTGTATATGTTCACCATATTTTTCCTGACACAGCTCCCATGGTCAACGGTGCTCAGTAACAATTTATTTTCAAGCATTCTTCAGCTAACTCATATGTTTGAATCGCTGCCTTTTTGCTTAATCGTCTAATGACGATGGCAAAGTCTAAACAAATCAATTTTCAAATAACCGTTATAGAAGATTTTCAGACTCCTTAAATAATTGTTAGTGAAGTTACCTTTAAATAAGCTAAAAGAAAAAAATGAAAGTAGGGAGGGATTGCTTTTGCCTGACAACATTTCAATGAAAATGCCTTAGCCTAATGTCGACGGGTTATTTACCTATCAAGGGGTGTGGTGTAAAAAAATGCTCTATAGATTAGGATGTGATATTCCTAAATTTTTCTGCACTGGTTCATGATAGATAAGCCACTGTGAAGGCAGTTCTGCATATATACACACACACTAATGACATAGAAACTATTTTTGCTCTGATTCTAGAAGTAAATATCTCTAGTAGAAGGGCGGGCACAAGACATGGACCAAGAGAGAAGGACATGACATAACTGGTTCAATTACATATATCCTAGGGTCAACAGAAATGGAAGCTTAGATAATACAAAGAACTTATAGGTTCATTGAAGCTTAAGTCTTTCAGGGAATGGAATCACTATTAGTGACAACATTAAATGGCTTACAGAACAGTCCCAAGGACTCCGAGGTGTACACTTGGTCTGGATTCATGGTGGTATTACCAGTAGATGGCAAGACACATTTTTTACAAATATAGGGATTGGTCAGGGGAAAACTCTGAAACAGTTTTGGATGACAATTTGGTTCTCAACCTGCTGGTCAATTTCGCTTGGAGAAATGGTTTTAATTTTAAATAGGAAAAGTTTGATCTAATCCATATTCTAGACATGATCAAGGTAAGAGCATGGAATTGGTTCCAACACAGGGGAGAGGTAACAGCTATGGTTTTTCTGATTGGAACATCTCACCTATAGAATGTATGAAATTATGTGTTTAAATTCTGAAACAGGACTGATGTACTGTGGTCATTCATACATTTACTTGCTGCTACAAATGAGTATGCTAAACACACACGCTCCAGGTATGTTGGTCGTTGAATGCTGCAAATTTTTTACCTAAATTGTTGATCTGTTTCAAGAGTAACAACACTTTCCATGATGGAATTAAATGCAGACCAGTAACTGGACTATTTTGGGAGCTTATCACATCAGCAGGCTGTAACACCCTGTTTTTCGTGTGCTTAATTATTAATAAATGCATGCTTTAATGTATTTAATTGTGATAAAATCCAGAGGATGATTTTATTTTAAATAAAATCATTTTCTTGTGTTATTTCACTGATGAAGTCACAAAGAAAATTTTCGGTATAAAATTCAGAATTAAAGTCGGTCTGGTTTTCAAAGCCACGACGAAGCCATCGAGCTAGAGACCTAATATTGACTCGTGAACGAGACGATTAGTGTTTTTTTATGTTTTTGTGGGTTTGGAGTGTTTTGAGAAATCTTGTGTCGGGAAATACGATCGAAATTCTATCCGATGGCATGTTGGAGCAGAGCAAAATGGAGTAGATTGACTGATGTGAAGGCTATGACATAGGCATGTCCATGGCCATACCTTCCTTACACCAATCAAGTCAAATCATCATACTTTCTTACACACACCTTTACCTACACCATTGGCAGCTCGGTATCTAGAAGAAGTCTAGTTTCAACTATCCAACATCGAGCAACATTTTCTTTCGTCTTCATTCACCACCTTCAGTGACTATAGCAGAAACCATTCATATAAATCTGACTCGTAGCACATGTAAATAGAAGGCAAAGACAAAGTTATATAAACACACCAGCAACGTAAATTGAATCTCTTCACAAATCTAATACATTCAGTATGGCTGTGAAAGAAAGATCTAGTCAAACTAATCTATCCACTCAATTAAATGAGGACCAACATTTGCAACAAAGAAACACACGCACTGAGACAAAGAGTGATAACAAGAAGACTGGTGTCTTCATCAGAATAGGAAATTTACATGGAAGATAAGCACGCCTAATTAAGAGAATTTACACTGAGTGTTCATCTGACATTCCAAATTAAAATTCAGTTGTAGGTCGTATTACCAACATACCATACTCCAACTTCAAATCAGAAAATTAAATTTGTCTAGCTTAGCACTACAATAGGACAATATACTATCCAAACAAAACTATTCAATTCCTAAAACTGAAGTGACAAAACAGATTCTTAAAAAAACACGTAACTAAAATGTATCCGTTGTGGGAACAAATTAGGGGTCATGCATAAGCCCTTCCACTCAAAAACTCAGCTACTCAAATGAGTTGTGATCCCATTTTGTAGTCTCTAGGAAAACACTTTCCACAGCCACAGCAACTGGCAACATTATGAACCATGTATCAAGATGCACAGATCACAAACTAATCGCCTTGATTGATAGCATGGGCTAATATAATTGACTTTTCATTACAAAGCTCATATATCCAGCATTGTTTATTAACCGTGCATACAAAGGATGCCGAAAATATTTTCATCCATTATCTCAAATAATTAAGACAAAGAATGCTTCATTACTTATGGAGTAAAAGTACAATTTGTGGGTCATTGAAGTTCATATAAAACAACACATAAATTAAATTAAGTTCAATTTTCATCCAATCATAGGTTGGCTAGCTTCTTGGCTAAATATGCCAAGTCTAACAAAATATAAAATTAGGGAGAGGTGGAGCAGCACAAAAAAACAACACTGATTAACATTGGTGCCCAATCACCCATTTTCCTTTTTTCTTTCCAACTCCAGAAATTAACATCCACATCTCTTCTGCCCAAGAAATAAAAATATCTTTCGGTGAAGAAACTAATAAAGGTTGCAGCTTGATGGAATCTCCCAAAGACTAAAAATACAGCTTGGAGACATGTTTATTTAACTAATGTAATTATTCACTAAAGCATTTTCAATTGGGATAAAAACAAAGCATGATAAACACCAATCATGTAATAAAATTCATTGACAGAGAGTTGAATTATGTACCTGTGTCCAATTACAAAGTCGATGATATAATGCCCTTCTCATCCCTCTACTTTCTTTTCTTTTCTCATATATTTTTCCATTTTATCAAAAGAATCAAAATCTCAAACCATAACCAAAAAGTAGATAGAAGAAATATAAAACCATGACAAAATATTAGGAAATGAGATTCAATTATGAACCTTAAATGGAGTTTTTTTTTCAGCTTCATAATGGAATTAATACCTATGACTTAGGAATAGCATATAACTTACTCTATGAAAATGCACTTGGCAATTCTGAGTCAAAACTCAGGGAACAACTATTATTAATGATTAGTAATATGCATTTGGCTACAAGATCTTTAAAAGAGAACAAAATTTGTTTTATGGGGTTACCTGGAGGAAATCGGAATATTGCATTGACATTGGAATGAACTGTGGTTGTTTAAATCTGGTTGCATCGTGGAAGGGGGGGTTGCTGTGTCACCCATGTTAAACCACCACAATGACTTCATTTATTCCTCACTGCAACTCCCCCACCCTGATTCTAGCTTGAGGATAGGAGAATCTAAAGGAAAAGGAATTTAAAGAAGCAAAAAGTTGGTTGGTTTAGAAAAAAAAAAGTAAAAGATCACAATGAAATTTGATTAAATAACTTCTAAATTTTGATGCTAATAAAAGGATTAAATTTTTCTCTGTGTGCTGTTAAGACGTATACGTGCTTTTTCAGAATGAACAGCATACTTAAATGATATAAGCAAACAAACATGAGATAAGTTTTCGCTGAAAGTAATACGCGTTTACTGTCGACAACATTTTATAAAGTTTACTTATTTATTTATTTATTTATTTAAGAGAATTATTTTTTAAGCCAATCCAGACTCTCTAAACGCTTGCTAGACGAATACCAAAATAACTTGTTAGATACAAAGAAGTCTAATGACATGATAATAAGCGCCATCTTGTCATGCAAGGCATTTTTAAGTAATTAGGAGAAGTAAATGAACTCAAAATAAAGCAATCTAGTAGACTTGTGTCTGAATCGCTACGTCACTGTGATTTTATATCTTTATAACTTGAGGAATAGCAAGTCCAAAGACTTGATAGTATTGTTATGATACGCCACGCCATCGATCCTGCTAAAATAATATGGGACTTAGTCTCACATATAACTAAGTAAGATGGAGTTTTAAAGTAGACGAGCTCGACCAATAAATAAATGTTATCCTAATCTCTTGAATTTATTTCAAATCTATCGATATTTATTTCATTGCATTATTTATGTTTACTATTGTCCTATTTACTTTAATATTTTACCCTGCTGTAAAAGAAACTTAGTACCATCAAGAAATGCAAAAGCGTAATCGTAAAAATAAAGAGCATTACAAACGTATTCAGATGATGACAACTTTTAAGGATCGAAAAGCTGGATTGTTTGCTAAAGGAGAAACAGGTTTGTCGTCGCAAACCCGTATAAGCCTCCTATTTCATGCTACTGGAGCAACTGCAGAGCACTATTTGTTTACCACAATCAAGCTATCAATCACACCCGATATCATGCATTAAATGCTATCTCTAAACCGGATTATTCAAAGTAATCGCGAAGAACATAAGTGAAGAAGAATGTCACTATAAATAAAGACCGAGACATCGAAGAAGCACTCTTGATCGCACAACCTTGCGAGCTCAACTTTGTCAAACTACAATCACTCATACTCATATTTATTTAAAGAGCAAGAGCTCTGTGATTTCTTAGTTTGAATATTGTGAAAATATTCATCTCATCTTAATCGTCATATCCTCACAATATAGTGAGTTAAGAAGATCAAACATTAAATCTCTTTGTTAGAGTTAGAGCCTCAAGAGACTTGGTAAGAAAGAATACTTGTAGCTCCTGAGAGGTGTTGAATACTTATCGTAATCTATTTGAAAATAAGGAGAAAATCCTTCAAGTAGAAGGATCGGACGTATTCTTTGGTTGGAAGAGACAGAACTTCTAATAAAACATCTGTGTGGATTCTTCTATCTCTTAACTCTCTTATGGGGCTTTTATTTTGTTTTTTAATAACCTATAAGTCGATATTGCTTTGTTAAAGTCTTTAAAAAGGATCTATTTCTTTGTGCTTGCTTTTGTTTCTAACTTTGTGTTGAAAATTTGTTTTAAAGGTTGTTTTCAAAATTATTAATAAAACACCGCTCAACCCCCTTCTTGTGTTTGTCTGCGTCAACTTCCGCTGGTATCGAGCTCAAACTCGAAAGCGGTCGAGCATCTAACAAGTTGTTTGCGGAAGCACGATCCAACAACCATGGATGCGTATAGTTCTCGGTTGCCGAGTCATTGATGAGTGTGATTCCACCATCTTTGTCCA
>JAUPTC010000856.1:0-34068 GCA_030762895.1 Sophora flavescens | reverse complement strand
AAATTCCATTTCTTTCACCATCATCATTGGATACATTGCAAGGATATCCGGCTTAGTGCATCCGCCTAGACATTAGCCTTCCCCTGGATGGTATTGAAGATCAAACTACTTAATCCTTAATGGAACTCCATCCATTTACGTTGCCTCATGTTCAGCTCATTCTGGTCAAACAAATATAAGACTCTTGTGATCGCTGAACACATTAAACTTAGCTCCATAAAGATAAGCACCTGCCTATCTTCATCGTAACACTATGGTCATAACCTCGCATCGTACATAGAGTAATTCCTTTCATGTACCCTCAAATGCCGAGAAACATAAGCGCAACTCTTCCTTCTTACATCAAAACACAACCCCATCACCAGTGTAGCTTACGTCCATAAAAGACACGATAAACTGTCCTAGAGGATCCGGTAACATCGATGGCAGATGTGATTGCTATGCTTTAACCTGAAAGGCTCTCATAAGCCTTTTCCAGTCAAATAACGCCATATCCTTCCTCGTTAACTACGCTCATAGGTAACGAATCTTCGAGAATCCCTTTCGATGAACCTTACCGCAGTAAAACATCTAAAACCTAGGAAACCTCATCACCTCACTCCACTATCCTTAGGCTTCCCCATTTCATTTACTCTACCTTATTCCGGATCAACATTATCCCTTGTTTGCTTGGATTATATACGCTCGATATGCATTCCTCTAACCAAAACTCACACTTGGATAGCTTAGCAGCCTGCACCTTGCCTATCTCAACTCCTATACTTCCACCTCTCGATGTTCCTCTTCTTCTTCCGGGTAAGGGAATAGATAAGATTATCATCTATAAACACCACAACAAACTTGTCGAGGAACCGGGCTCAGGATCCCTGTTCATGTAATCCATGAACACATTTGGCGCATTAGTTGGCACCAAAAGGCATATTAGGTACTCATGGGTCCATACCTTGTCCGAAAGCGTCTTAGGTATATCCCCACTTTTTTCTAGCAATCGATGGTGTATTTGATCTTAAATCTATCTGGGAAAACACTTGAAGCTCCCTTCAAATAATCCATCGATCATTTATCCTCGACAACAGATATTTGCTCTTAATTGCAACTATGTTCAAGCTATGGTAATCCGTACACAACCCTCGAACTTCCATCTTTCTTTTACAAACAAGATTGGTGCTTCCCAAGGTGACAAAACAATTTGCTCGTTCAATTCCTTCATCATATCATCCGATTGTTTTTTAACTCACCCGCCAACTCAGGTGACATCCGATATGGCTACGATACGAGTCAGGCCTAGTATGAGGATCTGAAACTCCACCTCCTCTCTGGTGGTAAACTTCTAGAACATCGCAGGAAACCTCAGAAATCTCTCCGATAGGCAAGGAATCTATGTGGAGTCTCCTTAGCTTCCAAAAGAAAAGTATCACATACCACGAGAATGCTTCACTCCTCATAAGCTGCTCCTTCATCGGGGATGCTATTAAAAAAAAGGCTCTAGAAAGATTGGGTCTTTCAGGGGAGCTTTATCCCATACATGGTTAGGCTCAAAAGCTAATCCATGCCAAGGATAACATCTACTCATTGCATAGGCAAACAGATGAGATCTACAAGAAATGTCCTACTTTCAACCACTATAGGACAGCAGACATGTGAGATAAGGATCGAGGAGATCAGGGTGGGGTAGATATTGTCAAAGTATATGGGTAATAGAAACGGGCATATGTAAATGATCCACACACTCTCGTTAAACAATGAATGTGCTTTGGATAAACAATACACGAGTACTCCGATGAGAAAATATACCTTAAATAAGATCCTCGGGGAATCCAGACTCGGATCCTTTCACATTAGATACTCTCTCCATGGCCCAGGTCTGCTTATCTGTCATCCCTGCTGGAACTCCTCCACTCCTCATAGAGACACTTGGCTCTCGCCAGCAGTGAGAACTCTTTATCTGACCCTCTATCGGCAATCCCTAGCAAAATGTTCAGGTTCCACATATTAAATAGATCTACATGGCTCTCTCTCGTATAATGCGGACGGCTCTACGAGATAATGTGGACCTCCTTATCTAAACATACTAGGCCTCTTGCTACTTGCCCTCTCTCTTTAACCCGGGTGTTGGTGGCTATGCAGGATGTACGAGCTCTCCGCCTGACCTAGTGTCTGGTCCTCCTCCTCCCATGACTCTGTTCGTGTGGACTCCCATTAAGTTGTTGTCTCTTGTTTTGTAGCTCATCTCCCATCTCTCTCCCATAGCAGCGGCCCTCTCCACCATCTTTGGAAACTCAAAAATATCTGGGGGTTATAACCCTCCACTCAAGAGTCGTAAAACCTCCTTAAATCACCAATGACATCCAATCCTCGTCTAGAACCTCTAGTTAAACTTGAAAAACAGAATCAGTGGCCGGATCTAGCCGCATAATCACGAGCAACTGTCTCATGTTGGGAGCATTAACTTTATCTCCTTCTCTTTATGTCGACTATCGCGGGGAGTACTTCTGAATAAACACTCCTTGAAAGACTACTCCAATCTATCCACCTACCATGACCTCAAGCAATCTCCTATTGCACTCTCACACATGACTCAGGCCCTCGTAAGACGAAGGGGCGTAAGTCTCCTTCCCCTGTCATCTCTGCATTGCATGGTGTCATCTTCTCGGAGCTCTTGTATCCTCCTCTGGTCCGCCGGATCGTACCTCCTCCAAATAGTGGTGGCTTCCCTTGAGAAAGGTAGCCGCTCCCTGATCTCTCACTCGCGGCTCTTCTCCTATCCTGCCGCGCTCTCTAGTAACTCTCTCTCTCTTCACCACTGCGGGCATTCAGCAAAGCCATGCACCTAACGGATGTAACTACACGGATAATAAAAAGAGTCTCGATGAATTCTCCTCCATCTCCAATCCCTACCAGTGATGGGAACCTCATCCTAAACACCCTCGATAGCTCAACCACCATGTCTACCTCCGCCGCGCATTTATCCAGAGCCATGATTCTATTAAAAGAAATCATTAGCGCACATCAATATGACATATAATACTACATATGGAATATAAACACTATATGCCATAATGATATTCTCCGGACTCATTACCCAACTTCTAAGCATAGCAGTTATCATTGTGGATTCAATAAATGGCAATACTTAATCACAACCGATTTAGAAACGAATTACTCGATACCATCAGATGACGCCCCCGAGCATCCCATTAAGAAAACCCATAATATTTAGGACCTAATACGTTTATCGTTAAGTGTATATATATAAAATGGGAATTGAACTTAAAATATAAACAACATATATACACACATGCATAACATATACATATTATCTGAGCATTAAGGGGAATCCCTTCAAAGATCCCAATAGGTACAAACTGTACAAAGCAGTAAACAATAAAGATAAAACGCCTCAAAAGATCATGGTGGTAGCCTCTTACTCAACTACTGGGTCCCTTGCTCGTCCTTCGTGACCCGGCTCACCAGGGGTTCCATCTAGTTATCCATAGGTGGGTTCTCCAGCCACGCATGAATCTAGGCTGCACTAAAATAAATCATATCCGGAATTAGCCAATGGCCTATCCTCGAGAATTCTCCCTCCGAGGCATAGACCCCATACGACCATGCTTCAGTTCCATATTGTAAGACTCATGACTTAGAGATTTTGATATATGACAAATACAATTTAATGTATATGCAAGTGTTTTAGGTGTAAATTACAGATGGGTATCAAGCAAAGAACATCCAAGTTCATTAACGAAATTCAAGGAAAATATTAAGGAAGAACTTGAAAATCAAAAGAGCAAATCTAGATCAAAGGATCATCAAGACCAAGACACGGAGAATTTTAGATTTAAGTCTTGGATGATCCAGAAGAGAAAAGAATATCTTAGTCACAAATAACTCATTTGAAAAGATGCATCAAAGAAAATCAATTTTCATAACCTGCATTAAAAAGAATAAGTTTTCGTTAATGAAAATGATTTTGGAAAGAAGAAATAGATTCTATTAATTCTGCTTTCGTCCAATAAAATAATGAGGCTTTAAGCCACACCGATGATAGAAGACTTGCCCCAACACTCTGCTGACAAGACGCTCTGTCCAATTAAGTGATGCTAGCGCTCGTCCCACTAGCTTTGCCGAGCCAGTTTATCTTTCTGGACTCGATTCACCACATCACCTTCTATTCAGATTTTATATAAACCCTTCATTGATTTTTTGCTAAAAGATCATGGAGCCCAACTGAAAAGTAAAGTTTTTGAAAAGAATTTTTAGAGGGAATGATTTTAATAAACTCCAATTCAACCCCTCTCTCCGCCCCGAGGTCCGGAAGCCAAAATAACAATTGGCATAGAGCTAAACTTTAGTTTGTCTTAACGGCTATAAGAACATGGCTTCATGACTACTGTGGAAGGGATTCCCTTTCCACGCCCTCCTGCCTTCAATGGATCAAGTCATATCTGTGGAAGGAAATAATGGGTAAAAATCTTTCTTGAGCGAGTCGTACATATGGATGGTGCATAACGTACCATTTGTCCCCCTCCCATAATAGATACTAATGCTCAAGAAATAAGCCTAAAACTGAATGGAATGAGGATGATAAGAAAAAGAGTTCAATAAAATGCGTGCTATGAATATTATAACATACTTTCCAAGTCGTGATGAGTTTTGGGATTTCAAATTGCAAATAAGCAAAGGAGATGTGGGATACATTGCAAGTAACATGAAGGAGCCACATATGTCAAAAGAGCAAGAATGAACACCTTACACATTAATATGAGTTATTTTCATGAATCGAGGAGAATAAGTGAGGTTATCGCAAATCGATTCTCACAATTATGAATCAATTGCCTTACGCACTTGGAAAGACAATCTCAATGAAGATCAAGTTAACAAAGTCGTAGATGCCTAGGTAGAGAATAATAACTAGAAGTAACTGCGATTTCAGAGTCCAAAGAACTTTCAATAATGTCGCTTGCAACGCTTTTGAACATCAAGAGAAATAATTGGGGAGTTGTTCAACACTGAAATAAAAAAAAGCCTGACAAAAGAAAAAGGGATTGTTCTGAAATCACGTCATAGAGAAGAAGAAGAGGAATGATAATGATTCCACAGTTGTCACAAGAACCACATGGGAATCTTGGTTATACATTCAAGAAGTTCCCCACAATAGTGGGGACTTTAACATAAAGCCATCCACTCTCGGGAGAAATTTAGCAAAGGTGACAACTCTTCCAACATCTTTACATGTTATGATGTGGAAAGATTGGCCACATAAGCATGACGCAGTCCAAAACCGCAGGCAAGGACAAAAACAAAAAGTTTGACTCCAAAGGACAAAAAAAGTGGAGAAAGCCCAGAAATGCCTACATTACTACGGATGATAATGATGTAGATTTCACTGAAGAATCTGAATCTGAGGAGGCAAACTTGTGTTTGATGACCAGCAATCATAGTTATTCGGAAAGTGAAGTAAGTTCTAATTATCAACCTTCTTATGATGAATTGAAAAATCTTTTAAGAACTATAAGAATCCATTATACTTGCTAGATTGCTAATTAAGTCTAAAACCATCACATACCTAGAAGAGAAAAATTTTGTTTTAAACAAAGAGCTAGATGAATTAAAAACGGAAAATTGTACTATAAAAGAAAAGATTGGCTACTTTTGGAACCACCTATGTTCTAATTGTTCTAAGTGTTATACATTGACTAAAGAAGGAAAAACTAAACATGAGTTGACCAAATTGACAAATGGTAGAGATAACTTGAATGCTTTATAAGACAACAAAAATGTGTTTATGATAAGACACTGGAATAGCTATAAACCTAAAATACATGAGAAATCTTTCAAGAAATTCTTTGCTGCACTAAGACATCAAACACCCATTTGTTAAAAGCAATTTTTGTAGCTAAAAAGGTCACGAGCTTCTACATGTCAATACAAAAATCAGCATACAATAATCAAGTATATACTGGTTCTTAAAGGAGACTATTGCTAGAATTAACTCGAAAGGACTCAGCAAAGTAAATTGCTATGCTTACAAATATTAAAATTGCTTGAAGGTGTTATAGATGATAAGAACAAAAATTAGAATCGTGACATAGAGCCTTCCACCAAACACAAAATGGGTAATTATAAAGAAATAATATGATTGAATATGTTTTCTAAATTATCTATTATTAATGTATGACTGTGAATTTTGTGTTGACTTATATATCATTGTAAATATGTCTACATTGTTGTATTAAAGTTATTGATCAATATCGGAATAATCATATGGTATTTGGTTCAAGTGAACCCTAAACCATAGATGATGCTATAATTGTTTAACATTGATGATGACTATGGCACGAGGTTAAAACCAGTTGCAAAGAAACCAAGTTGGGAATTAGGTGCCTAAACCCATGACTGTCAAGAAATAGGTACAAAACGGTTTTTAGAGAATAAACTAGATTAAAATGGTATAATTGAAGAAACAAGGCTGACCCCGGGTGGCCAAAGGGTATAACCAAGAAGAAGGCTGGATTATGATGAGCATATGCACCTATGGCAAGATTAGAATCTATAAGAATGCTACTTGCTTATGCTTATAATGGGATTTAAATTGTATAAAATGGATGTTTAAAGAGTGCTTTCTTAAATAGATTTATGCAGAGAGGAAGTGTATGTTGGTCAACCACCTGGTTTTGAGAATAATGAATTCGCCTAACCATGTTTATAAACTGTCTAAAGCACTATATGTTTAAAGCAAGCTCCTAGAGCTTGTATGAAAGGTTAAGTAATTTTTCTCCATTTGAAAAGGGATTTAAAAGAGGAAGTTGACTCCAACTTTGTTCACTAAGAAAAATGCACAACATTTTACTTGTACAAATATATGTGGTAATAATATAATTTTTGTGCCACTAATGAGGCATTTGTGCAATGAGTTTCCAAGTCTTGTGCAGTGAGTTTGAAATATCAATGATGGGTGAGTGAACTTTTTCCTTGAGTTCTTAAATAAAGCAAACTGAAAATGGAATTTTTTGTTAGCCAAATCAAGTACTACAATTAGTTGATCAAGAAGTTTGGAATGGAAAATGCTAAGGAGATGGCTACTCCAATGAGTACCTCCTGTTATCCGGACAAGGACGAGCAAGGTAAACTGTTGATGTTTCTAGAGATTCGGTGGTATGATAGGCTCACTACTTTATCTTACTGCATGGTATCATGTTTAGTGTATGCATGTTCGCTAGGTATCAATCAAATCCAAAAGAATCACATAACAGCAGTTAAAAGGATAATTAAGTATACGTAGGAACAAAAGACATGGGATTATGGTATCCCACGGAGCTACATGTGCTTTAATTGCTATTCGGACTACGATTTTCGGGTTGTAAACTAGATGGAAAGAGTACTAGTGGAACTTACCATTTACTAGGAAACTCATTAGTATCATGGTTCATGAAGAAACAATCTATGTGGCTATCCACTACATAGATTGAATATGAGCGGTGGCAGTTGTTGGCCACATGTTTTATGGATGAAACAACAATTAGTTGATTATGGTGTGCAACAAAACCAAGTTCCTTTATAGATATGACAATACAATTGCACTTAACCCAACTAAGAATCCCTTAATGCACTCTAGAGACTAAACAATAGAAATCAAACATCATTTCATTAGAGACCATATTACAAAGTAGAGAGATTGAGATTGAATATGTTGATACAACTAAACAACTTGCTGATATTTTTACCAAGCCCTTGAACAAGGGAAAGTATCTTTTTCATTAGAAAGAGAATTGGGCATAATTGATCAATCCTATATCTAATCTCTAAAGAAACAAAAAGAAAATCAAAGAGGAAGAACTAGTTCAAGGAATTCATAGGAATTAGAACTTGAATTCTGCTCCCCCTAACAAGGATAAATCATGAAATTGAAATGACTGCAATTCTTAAGTGAATGAAAGGATAAAAGGGGCAGAAAAGGACATTGATAAACTAAAATAACCCAGAGTGGACTTTCATTTTCCTGCACCTATCCACTCCCTATCATGAACAATTGTTTATGCTATGTTTGAATGTTTAAATGTTTAAATGCTTGCCTTCTCTATTGCTTTGAATGTTTCTTTTCTTTACCTTCTTGATAATGCCAAATTATGGGGAGGGGAAAAGTATGATATAGAGAAAGGGGATAATAACAAATTATACATGCATATGTTGAGGGGAGCTTATAAACTTATATGATTAATGGGGAGTAAATCAAATTATGCTCGGTAATATTTTTTTGCTATTATACTTCTTTTGATACCATGATATACATCTGCCAAAAACACTTAGCTCGCTACACATATACTCTGATCTTATAATTTGTTAAAAGATTTGAAATAATAAAAAAGGGGAGACTTTAAGACTCAATGACTTAGATATTTTGATATATGACAAATACAATTTAATTTGTGTGCAAGTGTTTTAGTGTCACATTGAAAAGATAGGTATCAGCGGTGATCGGCAAGTTCATTAAGAAAAACTTCAAGGAAAATATTCATGGAAGAACTAGAAGGAATCAAAAAGAGCAAAGTCAAAGATCAAAGGATCATCAAGACCCAAGCAATGGAGGAATTTTATATTTAAGTCTTGGATGATCACAGAGAAGATAAAGAAATCTCTTAGTCACAAATAGCTCATTTGAAAAGATGCATGAAGAAAAATCAATTTTCATAAGCTACATTAAAAGGAATAAATTTTCGTTAATGAAAATGATTTTTGGTAAGAAGAAATAGATTCTAATTACTGCTCTTCCAATAAAGTAATAGAAGAAGTCGTCCAACACTCAAGTGACAAGAGTGCTTGTCCACTAAAGTGATACAAGCACTTCGTCCACTAAAGTGACAGAAGCACGATTTATCTTTACGAAGCAATTCACCTAATCACCTTTTATTCAATATTTTATATAAACCCTTCATTGATTTTGTAAAGATCCTCGAGGCCACAAATATGAAAAGTAAACTTTTGAAAAGAATTTTTTAGAGGGAAAGATTTTAAGAAAACTCAATTCACCCCCCCCCCCTTCTTAGTCCGAAAGCCAAACAACACACACGACCATGTTTCGGGTCCACCCATATCCACATACCATGTTTCGGGTCACCATCTAGTTCCTAACAGCTCTTCCAAACCTCATGGGTAACCTCAATAAAATCTCATATCATCAATCTCATTATCATCATATCTCGGGGAATCATTTACGGTAGGCACTACTAAGCATATAACATGAATTCCCGATACATCCTCTTTGTCTCGATATAAACTTATCATTTAATCAATCTCTAATCACAATTATAACACTCATCACATCATACCATAATATCATCATGTCATAGCATCATCATTACTAACATGTCATAAAATAATCATTTCCAAACTAATAATCATTATCAAAATCTAATAAAATAATAATATGTCATATTTATAAAATTATCACAACTCGTGACATCATCATCCACTAGTTATCAACATCAATTTCAACTAGTCAAATCATCCAGCCGGACAATCATAAAAAATAATAAAATAATATATAATAACGAAATGGCGATAAACGCATAATCTCAATATCATCACGGGTACTACTAAGTAGTCCCCAGTGTGGTATGGACATTGTCCAGATTACTCGCAATCATGTAGGTTTAGGTAAGCTCTACGCCATTAACGAATTAAATGTCACCGTGCCGTTTCCGAAGCGTTAAATAATTTCTTTCCCCCCACCAAGAACGTCGACCTCGAAACGCTACGAGGTCACTCCTACTCGACTCTTCTCGAATCTGCCTCCACGCTGAGCAGAGGTCCCCGATCTCCTATATCCCACCTAAACTTCACATTTTGAAAGACCCAAAGTGAGAAACTCAAAATCTGCAGTAAACACCCCAAAATTGCCAGTTATTTGGACCCATATCTCATTCTCCAATATATTTGTCATAGGCAAAGTGTACTGGGTCGTCGCAAGTAATAAAATAACACGGTAAGATTTCCAGGAATGGTTAACACAAGGATTGGGGTACCAATTCTACCAATTCGCGAAATTCGATAAGTTGGTCAAGTGACGAGGTGGTTGAGAGAGAGAGAGAATATGATCGAAATTCAATTAACAAATCTAATAAAATAATTAACTAAAAATCTGAAATTAAAATGTCGAGGTCACAAATCCACCTTCCCGATCATCATACCAGTGATGATGAATTCCTCCTAAGTTCAATTACAATGTCAACCGGACCCCCAAATTCTCCTAAATCCTTTGTCGTGCTCATTAGGGCGTATTCGAAAGATTGGATTAATTACTTACTAGGTCTCGTATTCCTAATCATCAAACTCTGTTAATTCTTGTTCCCTATAAGGTTGCAGATCTCTCTCAACTCCTGGTACAATATTCGATTGATGATCCCAATTCAAGTTCTAAACGTGAATCGGTGACTAAGCCTCATCAAAGTTAACAAGTCAATCACGCATGCATATGATCAACACAATCAAATCGGGAGTGGAAAACATTAATTGAGAAAAAGGAGAAAAGACATACATCACATCGAGATCTACTTTGCCATGGGTGGCTTCATTGTTCCCCGCGGCGAGGGGATTAGTTCCTCATGCTCATAGACAAACAATCGGACATAACCACCATAGTGAAATAAGAAAAGAAAAAGGAGATACGGCTCCAAAGTAACAAGAACTCGTCACAAAACGCTCCAAAACCAGTGGTAAAAACTAGGATTCGGATCCTTTAATTCCGATCCAAACTTGATCCATAAATAAGGGATTACGGTTCTCGGTCGGCTCAAGCGGGCAAACAAGCTTTCGCGAGGCGAACATTAGTTTTGGCGCTTTCAATTTGGATTCTCGTGAGGCGAAGAGTATGTTCGCAAGGCGAGTCTTCAAACCTTAATCAGTCACAGCGTGACCTTCATCACGCTGGCGTGATGGTCTCTATCTTCCGGGGTCTTGGACTCTCGGGCGGAAGCCTCTCTGCGGCGAGCGAGTGATGAGTGTTGCTGTTTTGTGATCTTGAGCTCGCGAGGCGAGCATCTAATCGCGCGAGTATCTCCGAGAATGAAAATTTCCACTGTTTTCTTGACTAGAAGTGCTTCCTTCACTCTTGGAGCTTCACTTCTAACTCGAAACAATAAAAAAAAAGAACAAAAAGCGTAATTCTATTCAAAATAGACTAAAAACTATGAAAATTTCCTAGAGCAGAGTCAAAGTCTAACTTAGGAACAAAACAAGGCCAAATTTGGAGCAAAACGAGATTGAACTCGAATAATTAGCACGAAACCACAGTCGTCTGGTTAGAAAACTAGATAAGCCAGAGGCTTATCAAAACACCCCAAACTTAAACCTTGCTTGTCCCCAAGCAAGCTAAAACTCAAAAAGGACTCCAAACTTGGAAAGCTTAAAGGATTCAATCGATTTCACACAAATTTCATCCAACATAACAAAACAGTTTTTCTCCAATGATTTCCCCCCTTACATCAATGTAATCCCCACATTCATTTACTTTAAACAATTGAGAATTTCATCATTCATGCAATCATTAATCTAAGTTGAGAATCAGAGTCACACACAAAAGGAAGATCACCAATTTCAAACAATTGCCTTCCTCACAAGGGTATGTAAAATTTCACTCATTCGCTCAAATTCGTCTAGGCTCTCAACTTTTCACTCAATTTCACATATCAAGAGCACTTCCCATGAATTTGATTTTCATCTCAACAATGGTTCCCACGAAAACATGCATGCAACATCAGAAGGTCTCATAAAGGTTGTAACGGGGCCTTGCTGAGAGTAGGATATTCAAGGATACTAGGCTTAAGTCCCTAGGAACTAAGAGAGCATGCGCATTTGACACATCTTCCACTCAAATTCCTTTTTCCATTTTTATTTTTGCCTCGGGTGACTACAGCCTTTTCCTTGCTAATCTTTTTGTTTTGCCTCTTTTCTTTTGGCAATATTTTTCTCTCCTTTTTTTTTTCCACTTGGGTTTCAACCTCTATTTTTCTTTTTCTCACCCCCAAAATGACATATCACCTTGTAGCCACCCTAAACTTAGTTTCTCAAAACCTTTCTCTTGCTAAGCTTCCATGCTCTCTAATCTAAGATTGGGTTAACATGGTTTTTCAGATTTTTGGCTTATAATATAGGGTCATCAAGAAACAATACGTCAATTAGGCTCAATGTGGCTAACTAGGGAATTGCATTAGGGATGGTTCTTTTTAGGCCAAGTAGTTATTCAAAGAAAATTGCCTAAATCATTTGATGCAACACATAAACATGCAAACCATGAAGAGATTCAAGCAAATTCGGGAAAGTGCAACTTAAAAGTGATTCACACAATCAAAAACAAAGTTGGAGGCTCAAATCCTCACCTGGACATTTTGCAATTTGTTTGACCGAGATACAATTCCCATTGTGTTCACCTCCTCACCCCAAACTTATCATAAATCAAGTAATCACAATAAAATTCTCAAAGTTCAATTTTTAATTTTTCACATGGGGATCAACTTTTCTAGTTTCAGAACCTAGGGGGAAATCATCAATGGTCAAAATAATTCATGCATTCAATCTATGCTCAATTTAATTAAAATCCAACAAGCTTGCCGACACACATTCATACACATACTCTTGATCTTCTCAAATTATTCAAGAGTGACAACAACAAAAAAAAAACAAAGACAAAACAAAAGTGAGGAAAGGAGAGGGTGCTCCCTGATCAAGTTTCCATGGTTGCCTCCTCATCCAATTGGTCTCACGGGCTCCCTTCTGTTGCATAGCATCCTGGAAGAACTCCTGCAAATTAAAACCTTAATTGCAGATTCGCGAGGCGAGATACCACTCACGAGGCGAATCTGGAAAAATTGTTTTCACATTTTCCAGAATAGCGAGGCGAGTATTATCTCACGAGGCGAATCTGGAACTCCAACAGATGATGATGCCCAGAATCGCGAGGCGAAAGTATACCTCGCGGCCGTGAGACAGAGCGTGTGCAAGCCTCCGAGATTCAGGGCTTCCTCTCAGTGCACGTCTCGGGGATTCGTGGGCGAATCAAGTTTTTTTTTTATATAAATGAAAATGATAGAAACTAAAAATAAAGGATACCTAACTTGGGTTGCCTCCCAATAAGCGCTTCTTTAACGTCACTAGCTTGACTTATTAAGAAGCATCCACCGATCCCATAGCTCGTGGCACAAGGGCCAAGAGATGCTCATCATGTGAGATCCTCCACCGTGATCCCATGGTTTGTAAAGTGGCCTTTGCAGGGAGCGATATGACTCTATCCATGATTCCACCAAGCCCGAGTGTGAAAACTTCTTTGACCTCTGCAATTATGAACTCACTTCCTCTCGGGTCAAATGGTGTTTTCTGAGGAAGTGTGCGGACAAGTGGGAGGGTCTAACTTACCAATGTCCACACATGCATGTAAGCCAACATATTTATTTAATGCAGTAAATCAGATTGCTCGGCAAGCATGGTGGAGTCCACTACCACTTTATCTTCATTTTGAACTCCTCCCTCTTGCTCCGGTGCCTTGTCCCTTGCCAACTCCCTCTTCCTTAGGTTGCTCTTCCTCAACATGTGGTTGTTACGGGGCCTTGTCACTTGTCAATTCTTCTTTCTCAGGTTGCTCTTCCTCAACATGTGGTTGTTCCGGGCCTTGTCTTCCTCAACTCCCCGAGAACTAGTTGCATCCCGTTAGATCCCAACACCCCACTGCTTCTAGTTGTTATGGCATCACATTGGTTCTTTTGGGTGGTTCTCGGTATCACCGGGAAAGTGCACGGGAGACGCTCATCTAGTTGCTTTGCGGTGACCCAACTTATTTATTGCCCCATTCGCCTTCTCAAATGTTGTGTCTGTATAGATTGCCAACTTATCAATTGCCGCATTTGTCCTCTCAAGAGCCAACTCCCAAGGTTGTCTTCCACCATTCTGTTGAGGTTGTTGTTGCCAATTATGTTGAGGTTGTGGTTGCCAAGCTAGATCATCGTCAGGCATTACTCCAAGCGAAACCCTGATGGTCTCCCCTCATATCACCCCCAATACCGATTCCGACTCCGATAGTTGTTACAGGGTAGCTTGTCATAGAAATTATGGCATGAGTCCACATATTCTTGAGAGAAGTAGAACGGACAACTCCAAGTGTCATGGTCTCCCATTACAATATTCGTAACCGGAAGCATTCACTCGTGTACCTCGCATACAAAACAAGGCAAGACCAAGTGGAATCAAAGAAGTAGAGAGAGATAATAGCAAATAAAAATAAAATAAAAATAAAAATAAAAATAAAAATAACTTAACCAAATAATCAAACTTCCTAAAAATTAGGAAAATTGGTTGTGCCAATCCCAGGACAGCCCAAAAACTTGATGCGTCAACCGGCAAGTGTACCGGTCGTCGCAAGTAATAAAATAACACGGCAAGGATTTACCGAGGTCGAACACAAGGATTGGGGTACCAATTCTACCAATTCGCGAGAAATTCGATAAGTTGGTCAAGTGACGAAGGTGGTTGAGAGAGAAAATATGGTCGAAATTCAATTAACAAATCTAATAAAATAATTAACTAAAAATCTGAAATTAAAATGTCCAAGGTCACAAATCCACCCTTCCCAATCATGCATACCCAAGTGATGATGAATTCCTCCCTAAGTTCAATTACAATGTCAACCGGGACCCCTAAATTCTCCTAAATCCACCGTCGTGCTCATTAGGGACGTATTCGAAGATTGGATTAATTACTTACTAGGTCTCATAATCCTAATCATCAAACTCTGTTAATTCTTGTTCCCTATAAGGTTGCACCGATCTCCTACTCACTCTCGTGCAATATTCGATCGATGATCCCAATTCAAGTTCTAAACGTGAATCGGACTAAGCCTCATCAACGTTAACAAGTCAATCACGCATGCATATGATCAACACAATCAAATCAGAATTGGAAAACATTAATTGAGAAAAAGGAGAAAGACATACATCACATCGAATCTACACTGCCATGGGTGGCTTCATTGTTCCCTCGGACGAGGGGATTAGTTCCTCATGCTCATAGACAAACAATCGGACATAATCACCATAGTGAAATAAGAAAGAAAAAAGGAGACGCAGCTCCAAAGTAACAAGAACTCGTCACAAAACGGCTCCAAAACCAAGTGGTAAAAAACTAGGATTCGGATCCTTTAATTACGATCTGAAACAGTCTATAAATAGGGATTCGGTTCTCGGTCGCTCCGGGCAAACAAGCTTTCGCGAGGCGAACATTAGTTTTGGCGCTTTCAATTTGGATTCTCGCGAGGCGAGTATGTTCGCAAGGCGAGTCTTCAAACCTTAATCTGTCCACGAGTGACCTTCATCACCGGCAGGCCGTGATGGTCTCTATCTTCCGGGGTCTTGAGACTCTCGCGGCGAGAAGCCTCTCGCGCGAGCAGAATGATGAGTGTTGCTGTTTTGCTGATCTTTAGGCTCGCGAGGCGAGCATCTAATCGCGGGCGAGTATCTCCGCAAATGAAAATTTCCACTGTTTTCTTGACTCGAAGTGCTTCCTTCACTCTTGGAGCTTCACTTCTAACCTGAAACAATAAAAAAAAAGAACAAAAAGCGTAATTCTATTCAAAATAGACTAAAAACTATGAAAATTTCCTAGAACGAGTCAAAGTCTAACTTAGGAACAAAACAAGGCCAAATTTGGGCGAAAACGAGATTGAACTCGAATAATTAGCACAGAAACCACAGTCTGTCTAGTTATAAAACTAGATAAGCCAGAGGCTTATCACACGGTCCACATGCCACCCCTCTAGATCCAAGTACTCAAGCTCCAGGGTCGCTATCATTGAGAACCCCCCCGGCTCCGTTATCCATGGAGGGTCTAGATGAGCCATGATGATCGTCCTAGGCTGATAGCGAAAAGATAGAAAACACGTACATAGAAGAAAAGAAATGAGATAAGAAACTATCTATCATCCAATATGGAAAGGGGTGCACAACATATAAACAACAACACCACACAGACATACAACATACAAATAAATACAACCATCCTCGAATTATATCGTTATACTCTACCCATCGCTACTGATGCAACTTATTCGACGTGGGCCACCACAATCCTGTCACATATCCTTCATCGGGATCGGGGATTTTAGTTAATCGTCCACGTGGCTCGCCCCTAATCGCGTGCACACCCCAATCCGGGTAGGGCGCTCATGCAAAGCAATGACACTATAGCTGCACAATACACGCCGTGCACACCCGCTTCGCTAGGGTGCTCATGCATAGCATGACACTATATCTGCACGATCTCACTCTAAGAGGAACGATCTCGCGGGACGTCCGGATATATTACGTTAGTCTCCCTCACACTCTACGTTAGGAAACTCACCCATAGCTCCGGTATCCATAATCGGATATGCTGACCTCGTGTGTTTCACTCACACGGTTGTGATCAACATCATGATTCTATATGGTTCTTACCGACTCGTATCTGGTCATAACCTAGTGCCTCAACCTTCCGTCATAATCTCATATAGTACCTTAAGTATCATGAGATTAAAATATTAATTAATTATTTAGGTCAGGCACAACTTAGTCATACGTCATACACTCCCCAACATGCATCACCCTGAAATATCATATATCACTGCCTAGGAACCAATTAAGCATATTATGGCAACCAAAGTATATTATCATATTAAGCAGATTAGCAACAATAAAATAGTAATAAAATATTAAAATAACCATAATTAACCAAAACAAGCATATTACTCCAAACAGTACCCATCAAGTAGCTTAATAATAGGTATAAACATGCAACCTCAAATATCTCAAATTTAACCTAACATCGATAAACCTACAATCTCCATCTCATCATTGGTATCACTAAGTTGTCCCCAATGTGATATTGACATTGTCAATTATTCGCCCACTAGTAGGGTTTAGGTCACCATACGCCATTATTGAATAAAATGCTACTTAGCCATTTCTGACTTTAGAGAGTTCCTTTCTCCCACCTAAGAAGTCGTAAGCTAGTTTAGAAGCAATGAAATGAACCTCTGCTGCCACGCAAAGAACAAGGGTCTCTGGACCTCCAAAAATTTACCTGAATACATCATTGTGAAGTACGTGTTAAGTGTAACCCTAATCAGAAAACAGAATTGAAAATTGATAGATTGATTAAAGGATAACCTCAAACATGTATTTTTTTTAATAATTATTTTAAATAGGGGTACTCTTTATTTATTTCGTTTGTATATCCTTCACTTATTATTGTCCACTGGCTTTTTACTTGTGTATTATATTTTTGTTGTAAGTGAATGGCAACATCAAGCAAGTTGGGAGATTCTGGTTGTTAGTGCTGAAAAGGATGTAGGTAGTTCAAATCTTGGACTTTGTAAATTTCGGTATATTTCATGGACTATATGTCTTTTTTTTTTGCATTATCATATCCGTATTTAGGAACCAAGGTTTGATTGTGATCGATTCTACCGATTGCATTATGGATATTATTGGTGTTTGAGACACCCCGTCGTGCCATTAATTATTTATTAAACTTAGTCGTGTACTTAATGCTAAATGCCACCCGAAATTATGAAGATATTAAAAACTTATTTATAACATATCCAACTTTTGAAAGTTAACACACCACACCATGATTATATTACACATAAGTTTATCCCACATAAAACAGAACACTATTTAGGGTATCCTATCAGTAGGATCCTTGCGGTACATACTTACACAAAATATTATAATCGTGAGAAAATAAAACATCTTATAAGACTCACTGGACCCTAGACGCTAAACTACATCGCTGGAATCCACAACTCGTCCTCCCGCATTCGGTTCATACGGAATCCCATCCAGCTCCTCGGTAGCTAGTTCCTCCACCCGATATTCTCATACATCACATGATAAAATATATACCAAATACGAAAAATAGGGGATAAGAAATAGTTCTAACATCAAAATCGGAAAAGAATCATAGTATATAATGTAACAACGAATCCAGAACACACATCACACATAACTAACAATCATCCTCAAACTACGATATCTTCCTCTACCCTCAATCTCATGAAACCAAACCTTTATGCCGACGTGGCCACTACTAATCTCGCCACCATCCTCCATTACCATTAAGGATGACAAATCAATCGTCTTAGCGACATGTCCCCATTCATACAAAGGTGCACACCCGCATTACCTTTAGAGTGCTCATTCAAAGAATGATACTATTTCCCCTATTACCGTTAGAGAATAGTTGCACAATATAAAAGTATCCCCATTACTGTTAGGATACCCATAGCAGATCGGCAAGGACTACGAGAGTATCACGGTAGTTTCCCCCATTATCGTTATGGCACTGACCCGTAATATCTGATATCCGTAATCGGATAGTCTGACCTCGTGTGTTCCCAACACATGGTCATGAACAACAATGCATATATATAAATCTCACTAACTTGCATCAATAACAACCTAGTGCCTCAAGCTTCCATCAAAGCCTCAACTCGCATTCTATGTCGCATCCCATCCATAAAATAATAAATTTAGGC
The DNA here is from genome assembly GCA_030762895.1 of Sophora flavescens. NCBI lineage: Eukaryota > Viridiplantae > Streptophyta > Magnoliopsida > Fabales > Fabaceae > Sophora > Sophora flavescens. The sequence continues at coordinate 15,512 of JAUPTC010000856.1, read as the reverse complement.
TGGGCACCTCTAAGTCACATTCAATATCTCAACCAGACAAAATATCTTCGAACAACACATATCTTTACTTAAAAACCAACTAAGCATATTATCAAACCAGGCAGATCATGCATAATACAATACTCATAAAATATTCAAACAACAAAATAAAACGTCACATGCAGTAGAATACCTCAACCAAATGTACCACAAACAATTTAATAATAAACAAGTCAGACATCCTCCAATATTATAACATTATCCTAATGGCGATAAACCTACAATCCCCAAATCATCATTGGTATTACGGAAAAGTTTCCAGTGTGATTTTGGTCTTGTCGATTACTCAACCACTAGTAGGGTTTAGGTCGCCCTACACCATTATTATAAAATATACTACTTATCCATTACAAAGATAGGATGATTCTTTTCCCCACCTGAACTAACAGCGGAATCACGAGCTTTAAGATCCTCGGTACTACACCACAATTACTAGATTAACCTTCAACCAAAACAACATAACAAAAAATTAATCAAACGAAATTCATCCTTAACAACAAAAGGCTAGGTTCGGTCAACACTCAAAAATAGGGCTAGGGTTATTTTCTCAATTCCATCTTTTGGAACGTAGTTACTAGAGTATTAAGTAACATAGATCAAGTGTTACTAGTTAAAAAAATTCGAAACAAAACCCTCTAACCAAGTAGGTTAGGGGTTTCGTCAAGCATAGTGAAATTGACTAGAAATTCCTTTTGCTCACATGCTCTTGGATCTAGAACCTAAACACCTTAGATAGTTTATACAAGTAATCGTCCAAGTAAAGATTGAAGAAAACTCATTTTATCTACACCTACAGAGATACGGCCAAGGCTATAAAAATTAGTTAGAAATTTCTTTTGACTCTAATCTCTTGGATTTATAATATAGAAACCCTAGATAGCTTATAATCAACCTCACCTAAGTTAAAAATTAAACAAAATCTCCTTTGCCTACATAACCATAGATTCGGTCAAGAGGAAGCATTTGGGCTAGAAATGTATTTTGATCTCAAGCTTCTAGATCTAGCAACTAGAGGTAGTAGAGAGATAAGATCAAGTGGTAGAACACTCAAAACATTTTTCTATGATTTTTGGTGAATTTTTGAAAAACTAGATCTTGGAATTGAAATTTGTGAAAACTTGATGAAAATGGAAGTTTGATGGATGATTAATGAAGCTAATATGATTACAAACATGATCCTCGCCTTGGAATGAATAAGTTTGTTGAAGAATTTGAGAAGAAATGAAGAACTTATCAAGAACACTATGAAGGTTCTTTGTGTTTTGTGAAGAACTTGCTTAGATTGTGTAATAGGAAGAAAATGAAATTGCCTAAGTGTGGGAAGAAGGGGTTTGGGCCGTGTATTGAGTGAATGAGTTAGAGGAAAATGTTTGTTAATTGTTTAATAGTGAACAATAATTGATAGTAACCAAAGCTTGGTTAAGAAAATACAATATAATAACTTAACAATAGTTAATGGTAATTATGAGTAGGAAAAATGTGTGGTGAATGGGTGAACAGGGTGGTGTCGCTGCGGTTTGCACCACATGGGAGGAAGAAGAGATCAATTTGTTCATGACTTGCCTTAACCATGGTTAACATTTAAATAGGATATGTTACGTTAAGGGTATTTTTGTCATCTCACCTAAAAGACATGATTACTTGCATTAAATGCTTCATAAATGCTTGGTGAGTCATGGTGGTGACTCACCCCATCTCTCAGCTCCTCTGATGTCCGGTTCTATCTTTGCGCCCGTTTTCGACTCGTCGGTTTCCCAAATTAGGGTTTTAAATCGCGTTTTGCCAAAATTCGCCCGAATAAAATCTAATATTTTATTTTCGGGCAACACTCTGGAAAATAGACTTCCTCACATACATAATATAAAAATCTACAACTTTTCAGTTTCGAGTCAAATTAGGTTTTTCTGCCGGTATAAAATTATATCACAAGAAAAACGCAGATGGGGTTCCTAGTGAGTTTTAAACCCAAATTTCACCATAATCCTCTACCATAAGATAGAGTATGAATATGATTTTGTTTTATCCAAAATCATTTTCTTGGTCTAAGATAAAAATATAATTAAATATATTTTTACCGGTAATATAACGTAATTAAAAACAGGCTGTTACAGTGTTGATTGCTTAATTCTATGTTGTGAATGCTAATTCCCGATTTTGAATGCCGAATGCTGTTTTTATTTTATTTTATTGGTGGATGTTGTTTTTGGATTGATGAAAGCAAGGGGATGTGCAAAAAGCAACGATTTTTTTATTTTATTTTTAAAAAAGGTGGACAATAGACCACTCTTCTTTGATAATATGCTATTTTAGTTAAATCTATGATAGCGCTTTATATAAGAAGCGTTGTTATTTATTGGTAACTAAGATAGCACATATTTAAGGTTGCGCTATCTTTATTATGAGTCCACTTCAACATAGCTTTCAGGCTGCGCATTTTCGTGACCACTATTAAAGTGTTTCGTATGACAAACGGTATTGTAGTTAAATATATGATAGCGCATTAGAAGCGTTATCGTTGTCAATGACTTACGACGGCGGCAAGATAGATAGTGCCTGAAAGAGCTATGAAATGTCAAAAATATGCATTATTAAATCCGAATCTGTTGTAGTGTCGGTGGAAAAGGTAACAATGTTAGTGTTTATGCCAATATAGAAAACTAACTTACCATGAATAGAAGTTAGGAAGCCAAGTTGATTAAAACAATTAAGATAAGGTCAAAAACTAATTTTATCTAAATGATGTTTACAGATATTTATATATAGTATATTAATTCAATTTTTTACACAAAATATGATAACATTTAGTTATGGTCACATAAAACAAGATGTCCAACACAAATATTATAATTAAAATATTGATAATATATTCCTTAAATTTTACCGCTGTGATATTTATGTCTTAGTGTTAATACATAGAGAAAACTTATTCACGAAATAAATAAACCAAGTCATTTTATTAATAATTCTATAAAAGAAACTTTTTCTATCTTGTATCATTTTTAATTCAACATTATTATTTGAATAGTGAGATTTTAAGTTAACATTTTTCTCACATCTATATATAGCATATGTACTTCACTTTAAAATTTAATATATTTAATGCAAAATTATACATCTGGTCCCTTATTTTTATTTTAGATTTCAATTTGGTCCCTTTTTGTTTTTTGTTCCGTTTTAGTATCTTATCTTTATTTTAGGTTTCAATGTGATCCTTTCTATTTAAATTATGGTACATATAGGATCGCATTGGTATAACTTTTGTAAAAAAAAATATCATTTTTAAACAAAAAATAAAAGAGGGGTCATTTTAGAACAAAAAATGGACCACATTGGTATAATTTTATCAAAATAAGGGACCGTTTCGGGACAAAAAATAAAAGAGGGACCACATTTACATAACTTTTCAAAATAAGGAACCATTTTGAAATAAAAAATAAAAGAGAGACCAAAATAAAACTTAAAATAATGATTAGAGATAAAAATATAATTTAACCTATATTTAATATCCACTCAAAATAGTGGTTGCCTTTAGCTAAATTTGGTAGGCCCAAAAAAAAACCTTCTTACTACTACAGAAAAGGGATTCTACATTGGAGTTTACACATCGGTGTAATAGAAACCGATGTGTAAAACGAGGCGGTGGCATTTTTGAAATTAAAACCAAAGTATTACACATCGGTTTAATGAATAACCGATGTGTAAAAAGTTTCCACATCGGTTATTTCTAACCGATGTTTAAAAATAAAATAAAATAATTTAAAGTCAGAATTTTTAACATTCAACATCGGTTCTATTTTAACCGATGTGTAAAATAGTGATTAACTACATCAGTTTCTAAATAACCGATGTAGAAAATTATAAAGAAAAAAAAAGAAAAAAAAAATCTTACTTTTACACATCGGTTTTTATTAACCGATGTATAAAATTTAAAAGAAAAAATCAGAATTTAAAAGTTTAATGTTTACACATCGGTTTTTCTATAACAGATGTGTATAAGATGTTTAACACATCGGTTTTCCTTATAACCGATGTGTAATAGTCCCAATTTTTCTCTTTCCCTCATTCTCTTCCGCGCATTATCCCATTCTTCAGTTTATGAACCCTAGCTAAATCAGAAAAACACTCCTCCCCTCTCGCTAACGCGGCTTCATCTCCTCCGTCATCTCCTCCCTTGTCTCCAACCCTCTACTGCCTGCCTTCGCTAACACTCCCATTCTTTCTCTGCTAACGCGCGGCTCACTGTCCCTCCCAGAAAACCCCATTCCTCACCTCCATTGCCCCTCACAGAGAGCTCCTCTTCGCTGCTATCACCTCCCAGAAAACAGGTCACACACACTCACTCGCCCCATTAGCGTGCAAGAGAGGGAGACCATTTAAGAGGTAACTAACATCCATCTTCCTTTATTGCTGTTGTTGACAACTTAGTAACTTTATGGGTTCTGTTAGTGCTGATGATTGATGGAATATTTCTAGAATTGGGTTGCTTGTCATATGTTTGCTTAAATGTGTGTGGGGATCATTATGTCAAATGCAATTTGTTTGTTTGCATTAGTTTAGAGTTTAATGAACATATTACAGTAATGGGTGGCGAATTTCTGACACCCAGGAGCCCCACTGGCGTTGCCTGACTCCTCTGAACTTCCTTGCATGTACCATGCTTTTGTTTTGGTGCAAGTGAATATAACGTGTGCTGTGGGGTGGGGTTTAGAGAGGGAAAGAAAATGAAAAATAAGAAGGAACCAAATGAGCAGCAGGTAGCCACAAATATAATACATGTAACACAAAACAAGCTGTGCTCCAATTTTTGAAAGATAAAATAATATCTTTTCTCTTGAATTTGCATCCACATGTGTTCTGTATGGAATGTGAAAAAGGGTGTATTTTCAGTAGTTCAACTTTTATTGACAATTGCTTTGGTAATAAGTTGAGAACAAGGGTTGAGTAATGGGAAGAGCGCATAAAAGTTCCTTGACTTCCTTCCTTCTTAGTTCTTATCATGTGAAATCAAAATAATAAGAGAATTACACTCTTCTGTCCTGTGAACTAGCATATGTTATTTCAACATAAAAAATATGATATAAAAGATGACAGTTTATTCACATATGACATATAATACATCAGTTCCAATTTATATACGATAGTATCTAATCATATTCACGTTCAACAAAATATGACTTTTTGTATAGGTACACTCAGTCCGAGCAGAATATTAGCGTGAATATTCATCAATTATTCATTACGGTTTCCCTTTGAGTGTTCTTCCCACACCCGGTAAGCTTTCTCCTCTCCATTTTTCTCGTTTGGTTTTTTGTTTGCATTGGACTTGGGGATTGGAGTGTTTTATTATTTTTCTTAATGTTAATTATTTAGTAAAGCCTTAGTTTCCCGTTTAAGATGCAATACTAATGAGCGTACGTGTATGCGCTTAATGTACCGTTCATTGTGTTGGATCTTGAATTGTCCAAAGTTGGACAGTTTGGGAAAAAACTTTTTCTTAATTCAGTTAAAATAGTTATTCATTGATTCTAATGTTATATACTTGATGAAAGTTCTGATTGATAAATTTCCTTTCGTTCTCTGGGTGCATACTTTATCGTGGTGGATGTCATCGCGTTCAAGTAGTGTACGTCGGAGACCGCAGGGAAATGCTGCCGAAATTTTGTCGAGTATGAGCATGAGAGATAAGGACTAACTGTTAACCGAATGTTAAAAAAGTTTCTTCTCGAATGGGATAGGGCCATACCCTGTCATAAGAAGTGGTTGATGAATATGTTGGACTAAGTACGAAGGTATTGGTTTAGTCATGGATCGCGGTTGGATGAATGCTAGACGGACAAGTGATGAGTATGAGAATGGAGTGGAAGATTTTCTATAGTTTGCAAAAACAAATGCTCCTGATAGTGGTAACGGAAGGTTTTATTGTCCTTGTGTTAATCTGTTTGAATGAGAGACGACTAGAAGTCGAGGAGATACGTGATCATCTTATTTGTGAGGGGATTTGTAAGAGTTATACAACATGGATATGTCATGGTGAATCGTTAGACAGGCCGAGGGTGTCGGATAGAGAGGAAGTTGATGACGTGGAAATGGACGATGGACTAGAGGACATGATCCGTGATGTTGGGCAAGAGTCTTTTCGGCGCGCATATGTGTATGATACTTTGTGCAGTGATGCGCAAGTGGCTTTGTATCCGGGGTGCACTAATTTCACACGGTTGTCAGCGGTGTTAAGATTGTTCAATGTGAAGGCGAGAAATGGGTGGAGCGATAAAAGCTTTACCGAATTGCTTGAGTTGTTGAAAGAAATGCTTCCAGAAGGCAACACATTGCCATCTCGAAACTATGAGGCGAAGAAGATATTGTGTCCGATGGGTATGGAGTATAAGAAAATACACGCTTGCCCCAATGATTGCATATTGTACAGGAAATAGTTTGAAGAGATGCACGAGTGCCCCAGGTGTGGGGTATCACGCTACAAAGTGAAGGATGATGATTCTAGTTGTGATGTGGTCACCAAAGGTCCTCCTGCGAAGGTGTTATGGTATCTTCCCGTGATTCCGTAGTTCAAGCGATTATTTGCTAATGTAAATGATGCAAAGAACATTAGATGGCATGCAGATGAGAGGAAGTGTGATGGACAGCTTCGCCATCCGGCCGATTCTTTGCAATGGAAGAGAATTGATAGTTTGTTTCTGGATTTCGGCAATGAGCCCAGAAACCTCAGGCTTGGACTTGCTACCGATGGAATGAATCCATATGGAAACTTAAGTAGTATTCATAGTTCATGACATGTTCTCCTTGTAATTTACAACCTGTCTCCTTGGTTGTGCATGAAGCGCAAATACATTATGTTAAGTATGATGATTTCGGGTCCTAAACAGTCAGGAAATGATATTGATGTTTATCTGAGTCCCTTGATTGAAGACTTGAGAATGTTGTGGGATGAAGGCGTTGATGTGATTGACGGGTATTGCCGTGAGACATTCAGATTGCGTGCCATGTTATTTTGCACCATCAATGACTTTCCAAAGATACTGGAACCTGTGTGGGTATAGTGTTAAGGGGCATAAAGCATGTCCAATATGTGAAGAAGGCACATGTTACCATCAACTGCAACATGGAAGGAAGACGGTTTACCTTGGGCATCGGAGATGTCTCCGACGTAATCATCCTTATCGTAGATTGAGAAAAGCTTTCAATGGACTTCCAGAGAATGAAATTGCTCCGGTGGCCTTGACTGGAGAGCAAGTTTATGAAAGGGTGACCAACACTAATGTTATCTATGGGAAGACCCGTAAAGAAGGCTACCGAGAAGAAAATATGGAAGAAGAGGTCGATCTTCTTTGATCTTCCATACTTGGTGCAAGCTTGATGTAAGACATTGTATTGATGTGATGCATGTAGAGAAAAAATGTGTGTGACAGTTTAATCGAACGCTTCTCAACATACAAGGCAAGACAAAGGATGGTGTGAATGCTCGCCTGGGATCTAATTGCGATGGGTATACGAGAGCAGTTAGCTCCACTTAAAGTGGGGGATAAGAAGACTTATTTGCCCCCAAAGATGTCATACTTTATCAAAAAAAAAGAAAAGAAGTTTTCGTGAATGTCTACGGGAGTCAAAGTGCCACAGGGTTACTCTTCAAATATCGAAGACTTGTCTCAATGAAAGATCTCAAATTAGTTGGCTTAAAGTCTCATGATTGTCATGTCTTGATGCACCAACTACTACCGGTGGCCATTCGTGACATATTGCCTAAAAAAGTCGGACATGCCATTACTAGGTTATGCTTATTCTTCAATGCTATATGTAGCAAGGTCATTGACACTAAAAATTTGGATGAGTTGGAAAATGAGGCAGCCATTGTATTGTGCCAATTGGAGATGTATTTTCCACCTTCATTTTTTGACATCATGGTTCATTTGATTGTTCATCTAGTGAGGGAGATTAGATTGTGCGGTCCCGTTTATTTAAGGTGGATGTACCCGATTGAGCGATACATGAAGATCCAGAAAGGATATATGAAAAATCCACACCGTCCCGAAGCATCTATTGTTGAAAGGTATGTTGCGAAGAATCTATTGAGTTTTGTACAGACTACATGTCGAAGCGGAACTCGTAGGGCTTCCAAGTCTCGTCATGAAGGAAGATATGATGGTAAGGGTACACGAGGTATCACTGTTAAGAGCATGGATTGGGAGGAAGTGCTTCAAGCACATTTGTATATATTGAATAACACTGATGAGGTTGAACCATACTTATGTGAGCATAAAAGCATCATCAATGAAACTTACCCTAGAATGAATGAAAAATGGTGTTTGAACAAGCATAACAAGACTTTCTTGAACTAGTTTAAAGAAAAAATTACAAAGGATGGTACTGCTTACGATACATTAAAATGGCTAGCACAGGGGCCTAACTTTGATGTCATATGCTGGAGTGGGTACGATATCAATAAGTTTTCCTTCTATACAAAGTCCCGAGGATGACAAAAGTACTTTGCAAAACAAGTGGGGTTATGGTCGTCACTGAGTCCATGCATTTCTCTAGTTCGAAAGATAAAAACCTGTTATGGCATCGGTTTCATACTTTGTAATCATTGAAGAGATATGGGAGGTTGATTACACGAAGTTTAGAGTACCTGTTTTTAAATGTCGGTGGGTCGACAGTAACAATGGTGTCCAAACCGATGAGTTAGGATTCAAATTGGTGGACCTTAGTAAGGTAGGTAATAAAGAGGAACCTTTCATTATGGCATCCCAAGCAAAACAAGTGTTTTATATCCGTGATCCTTCTAACAAAAGGTGGTCAGTGGTTCTCCAGGGAATAAACATGTATAATGGTAGTGAGGGAAATCACGATTCAACTCTTGATATTTCTGATACTCCTTCTTTCTTAACACGAGTGCCTAATTTCAATGAGGAAAATGAAGTGGATGATGTACATGCTACTCGTAATGATCACCAAGAAGGGTTATGGGAGAACTTTACTAATTGACCACAAAGTAAGTTTAGTTTGATATTACCATCAAGTTTGGCATATTATATGTTTACGTTGATCGATATTTATAAGTTATGTTTGATATTTATCCTGACATACTAACAAGTTTTTTTTTTGTTTTGTGTTTAAACAGGTATACATGGCTGATCATGAGGATATCCCTCCTTCATGCAAAGAAAGTCGAGACCCCGTCTACCCAGTAGAAAGGGTAGACGTGCCACACGGATGAGGCATTTGACTGCCAACTGTGGGTCAAATCAAAGGATACGAGTAGACTTTGATAATAAACTCAATCCTATTGGGCCAATGGAAGATCATTTTACCATTTTTGTGGCGACCTTTGCTAGGAACAGGCCCAGTATACTCATTGATAGGTGGAGAGATGTACCGGCGGACGTGAAGGAGCAGATATGGGAGAGTATTCTGGTATCTATACTTCTATGTTATGTGTTTGTCTGTATCTACTTTATTTTTATCTTAATAATATCATACAATAGAATTGATTCTTTTGGTCTTAATGTAGTTGACCTTTGACATACCTGGATACATACGCTATGAAGAAGCGTTTGCTTTGAAGTATCTTGGAGAGCGTTGGAGGGCTTTTAAGGCCGACTCAGGCGATACTATATATTCAATCCAAAAAGTAAAAAGAACCCACTTGAGGTGTATCCGTTTCTTGACAAGGTGACGTGGGATCACTTTGTTCAGGGCGACGTGATCCCGCCTTTCGAGGTTAACTTATTTGATTTGTCTCTAAATTTATGTAATTGCATTAATTTCATTTACTTATGTAATTTAATTGTCTTTTATTTATAACAGGAGAAGAGGAAAAAGGGGAGGAAAACCAAAGCAAGAATCTCTACCCCCATGTCATGTCTCGTGGGGGATATAAAAAGCTTGTTCGAGAAAATGGTTGAAGAGGAAAAGAAAGCACGTCGGGAAGCGACATCTCAAAGCGGATCCTAATGCTCGAAACTCTTCCAGAGGTTGTTGCTCCACCTCCACCCCCACCCCATCGTTCATGGAGGAGGGGCCGTCCAAGAAAATCGGGACAATATACATCCGAGGAGTCCCGCCTAGTAACTGAGAGTTTTGTTATTATAGTTTGTTGTATTTGTCATTTTATGTTTGTTACAGAATTGTAATGTGACCTGATATTTTATGTGATATGATGCCTTGGATGATCAGCTAACCCAAGGAACCTTTGTTCCTAGAGGACGCAATGATATCTTATCTACTCGCCATCCCAGAAACTGCACCACCCGGGCCGTGTCATTAGTGTGGGATGGGGAGTCGGCATTCGCCAATACCATGGATCATCTTCACACCAATGCCACAGGGATGTTGAAGCAGATAGAGCACGCCTAAAGCAGGAGATTGCAGCTGAGCTTCGACAGGAGATGGCCGAGCAGTTTGCCCAAAGAGATGGCAATATTGACTTCTATGTCCCAAACAGATGACAGTGGTGTCCAACCCTCTATCCAACCCTCTGTCCATGTGAGCACTAAGGGCTCATGTGATCCTCCTCATCATCCTGAAAATGGTGATGATGATGATGATGATGATGATGATGATGATGATGATGATGATGATGATGATGATGATGATGATGATGATGATCATGACGACCCTGATAGGTGTGAGCGGTATGTTGATGATCATCATCATCGCCGCTTAGCGGCATTGGGTAGGGCACATAATAACTTAGGTAATACCATACACAATCGGTTATTACCGGATGATCAGCTGAGGGTGTCTGTTGAGATTATTCCAGATGCTGATGCTCGAGTCCCTGTGCCCACTGAGGAGGTTCAAACAGTGGGTCAGGCCCCCGGTAACTTCATCCTTTGGCCAAGAAGACTGGTCAACTTTCTTGTTGCATCTGAGGTATTCGGTTAGTTGTGTTTTTCTATATTCATAGTTGAAATAATTTATTATTGTTTCAAGATAATGCTTTATTTTTATTCGTTATAGGATGTTGGAAATGATATTGTGCCTAAAAGGTCGGATCTAGGAAGACCGAGAGATGTCTCGCTCCCGCCAAGGTATTCATTTGACCATTTAGTTAATAACGAATTAAATAACTTAATTATCCGTGATTACTAATATATATCTATGTTGTTTAGGGGATCGACAAAGGGGCACCTGGCCATGGTGATATTTTTAAAGTTACTGGCTATACGTGTTGTCACCATGGAGAATGACGCAGCCCTTGGTAAGGCTGGAACATGATGCCACCCTAGTGAACTGTATATACCAAAGAAGGAACTTATGGAGATGGTACTCAATAAAGAAATGGCCAGTTCTGCACACATATCATTTTGGTGCACGTAAGTACATTTTATTTATAAGTTAAGTACGTAATTAATTTTTAAATACTATGATAATTAACATGTTTTTCCAATATATTAGGTATCTGCATCGTATGTTAGTCGATCAGGGTAACCTCGCCCTTTATGGGTTCATTGACCCCATGTTCATTCAGGGTGATGTTCTCCTAGCATCGGAAGACCCGGTCACTACCATACGTGATATACTTGCCCGAGACGATAATCAATTCTATCTTGCGCCTTATCTCAATAAGTAAGTACCGGTTATTTAAGTATAACTATATATGGCTTAGTCACTAACTGTTCCGCAAATACAGCCTGCATTGGCAACTGCTATTGTACCCAAGAAAGAACGTCGTGGTCTTCTTCGCTCATTGGGAAATAAGCCGCCGAATCAATCAACACGATCATCGAAACGTAAGCATTAAAATACTTTATAATCAGTAATGCAGTTGTTTTAATTATCTGAAATCTATTAGATATACTTTAATTAATGTTTTTGTAATGATAGGTCTATTAATGCAACCCACATGTTGCGTGGTGAAAGGCGTACTCGGGCTATCAGATGGATTATTCCCAGCGTAAGATATTTATTAGTTCAAATGCATCAAATGCAGTGGGTACAATAATTGATTTCTATTTTATTTAATTCCTCATATTCTAATTGGGTTTCATTTGTACGTAGTCACGTATACAACGTGGGTCATGGGAATGTGGCTACTATGTGATGCAGTGGATGTTGGAAATTATCTCCTCCGGGATCACTGAAAGATGGCAGGAGGTAAATGTTAATTGACACAATTAGAATTAATAATATAGATTCGTTATATGTTTTATGTTAGTTTATTACTTAAAAGATATAATCTTTTGTCCAATTAAACTTGCAGCTATTCAACAATCCAAGTCCATTATCTGATTCTGACATCAACAGCATAAAGAGGCGCTGGGCAACTTTCTTTCTTGAAGTGTACCAACCATAGTTAGTATATATGTAGTTAGTTTAAAAACTTATCATGTACTAGCTATAGTGTACCTTTGACTGATGATATGTATTAGTGCTCAGGTCTGGTTCAATTCTTCTTCTCTCGTGTTTTTATGTAGCCTTGATAAATTGTTGTTTTCATTCATTCGAAATTAATTAGGCCTGATGCCCTCTGCTTTGGATTCTCAGACTCACTAGTCATTTCATGAAATGTCAGTATTTTTAACCATATGTGTAAGAGCTGATTGTTTGTGCCAAGAAAATTGAATGAAGTATGTTTTGCTTTTGATATGCCCCTAGTCTTTGTTGCAATTGTGTCAAAACTGGTTTGGTGTTCTGTTGTTGTTTCTTGTTTGATCAGGGTACTGCTGGTTTGTTAGCTTAAACAAGTTCCTGGAATTGATGGTTATCAATTAGTAAGTGCTCTTACTTTACCAATTAGTTTGCCTTGCCCATTTGTTATCTAACTCATGTGATGCCTAAATCATGTGTGGTTACTGCCTTGCTGTTTCTTGTCATCGAATGAACTACTAAAATTTGTGTCTTCCAATTGTATGTGGCTGCTTGTTATCATTTTCTACTAGTTTGGTGCAATAACTACATTATGTTTACCCCAAAATTTACAGTATGTTATTCTGGTATTGATCTGCATTACTTAAACAGGGGAAAGGAATGATTGAAATGTAAATTACAGTTTAAAAAAAATGAGATTTTACACATCGGTTCTACAAAAACCAATGTGTAAATTTCACTTACACATCGGTTTTAATAAAAACCGATGTGTATATTTCACTTTACACATCGGTTATTATTAAAACCGATGTGGAAAGTGAAATTTACACATCGGTTTTAGGTAAAACCGATGTAGAAAGTGTAATTTCCAACTGCTAATCAATTGACAAATTGATTTTCCACATCGGTTAAAAGAAAACCGCTGTGTAAAATATACTTTACACATCGGTTTTATAACCGATGTGTAAAGTGGCAATAAACCACATCGGTCGTTTCCACATCAGTTTGAAAACCGATGTGGAAAGCCATAAATAACCGACGTGGAATCCCTTTTCTGCACTAGTTATCTTGAGTTTTAGTTATTTTTAATTTTTGTTATCACAAATTTTAGTTATTATTATTACGATTTTCTTTAAATCTTTAAGATTTCTTATCTCGCCTTTGAAATTAATTTACTGCCAACAGTATAAATTTTATTAATTTTAAAATTTATCTCTAAATTATTGTTATAATTTCTCAAATCAATTCAATCCTTTAAAAATTATATTGATTACCATTAGCGGTGAATTGAATTTTTTTACCTATTACCCCAGAAATTCTAGAAAAATGTTGTTTTAATTTTTATTTTTGGTAAACAAGGCAAAGAACAAAAACGCTAAAGCCTAGGAACAGCTATGGAAAGAGAATCAGCCAAAATAATGTTGGCGAGTGATACGGTTCCTGGGAGTAACCAAGAGCACCACTCCAATAGTGGGCCGAGTAAGTTAATCAGGCCCAATGAAATCAAGCCATGCTGGAAAGGAAGAAGCTTAGATTGTTGAACGATTATGCTAGACATCAGTTCACGTTTTTATCAATACCTCTTAGATTCTTTTTATGTTTTATACAACAACAATATGTTAGCTTTGTTGTCATGAGCACCCTCCATTTGGCAAGGGATGCGTAAAGTTAGGGATGACAACTTCACTATATATGTGATTAGTTGAGCATGGAATAATCAATGAATAGAATTGAGTCTTTTCTTTGTTTGCAAATCCCTTTCTTCCTAACTTCTGGAGCTTTATCCTTGGTCGAAAAGGATCATATCATTAGTGTTTTCATTAGCTTCCTCATGCCTCCTCCAATTTTTTCCACCTTCACCCCCATCCCCACTCCATCACCCAACCACAGTTTTGGCGATGGCAAGAAACCACCATTGTTAGACCCCACTCACCAATATGCTCTGAGGCAGCTTCGACAAACTGGATCGATTTTTGATTTTTAACTTCAATTTGAAACCCTTTCTCATCGTGTTATCGCCATGTCCACCAGAGATCACCTTGACTACTTCATTACCGGCCTCCGAGAGAACATCACCGTGGAACTGCAGTTGTTGTGACCATATTGCTTGTCTCAAGCCATTGGGTTAGCAAAGCAAATTGAAGCAAAATTACTTGCCTCCAAACCCTCATATGCATCCAAGCCCAGATACAAGAGCTTTCACTCCACTGTTGAACCCAAATCCCACGCCATGAAACCCTCCGATGTGCACTCTCGACCTTGCCCGGACAACAGTATAGTGGAACCCCGTGGTGAAGTCAAATTATTAATCCCCAAGCCCTCTGTTATGGCCCCTCCACACCGACAATGAAAGATAACGAAGACACTGCGAACTCACATGAACTCCAAGACGCTGGTAGCATTATCTCCGCCGTTGCAGCGCCGGTCTTAGAAGTCGTTGAGAACCCGAAGGTGATTACCAACGAGGTTTTCAAGGTTATGGATCGTTCACTTTCTTTCAACATCAAAGATCATAGTGACAACATCTTGGTACCGTCGCCTCTAGTTGTTTTTTCCACTGTCAAATGCAACTCACAGACACCACAAGAAAAGCCCACCTCCAGCTCGTTTACAGAGAGGAAGGAGTTTTCAACGGAGCAATGGGTTGGCAGCCACCCTGCCGTGCTAACCCCGACAACAATTCCATCGCGAAAACCACTGGAAAGTGTTTTAGTCTCATTTCCACCACTGCTGCCAAAACCACCAGATCGAATTTTAACCACCATGCCTCTACCATCATTCCATTCCCTCGATTGGTACCATACCAATCTACCAACACCCCACCCCTCCATTTCCTATCCTCAATGAGAATCCTCTTTCATTCCCAGCAGCCCGAACCCTTTCCACAAGCTCGTCGCTATGCCTATCGTCACCACAACCCACTGTCCCTACTTCGCGCAACCACTACAGAATCTCGCATCACCGTCATCCCTCCTTCTTCTCTGTGATGATGCCACCACCCCTGCAGCAGCTATTCCAACCATCGACACCAGCCCATATTTCCTTCTTTCTTTTTTTCTTTCTTTCTTCTTCCTTCTCACGCCATCTTCCTCTTCCAAACTTCACCCTCCTCCTTCCTTCTCTCTAGCCGCCACGAGCCGCCCCTGCAC
>JAUPTC010000855.1:0-34074 GCA_030762895.1 Sophora flavescens | reverse complement strand
TAAATGACTTTAATCTCTTTTAAGGTTGGCTGATACTTTCTTTATATTTTACAAAGCAAGATAGCCGAATTTTCTATAAATCCTGTACCACCTCATAAACTGATTTTGCTTCGTTTTATTTCGAATTTAAGCGATAATTCTTGTGAAATTGGGTGATTGCGATCGGGTAAAATATTGATTCTGATAATACATAAATTAAGTTGGATATAGATACAAGATGAAGAGTGTTAAAGAAACTATTCACTTCACTCGCCATAAAGTCCATAACTCCGGGCTAAATATATTCACAGCAACTGAACACGGATACACTGCAGCCCCTCGAAAAAGAAAGAAAGAAAAGACACCATCACAAGTCCATTCCAATGATTAAGGTAGACCATTATGTTCAAAGCGCAATAGAGATTTGAAAGGCGATAAGCCTTATTGTGTGTCCATTGTTTCAAGGCCAAGGAGAAGAAGAGTGTGGTTCCATCGAGACCCATGGCTTCTCTTATGCTTATGCTTGGAAGCCCTTAAAACGGGCTTGTCCCAACCTTTTGTAGCATCTTGAGTTCCATATCGGCATTTTCTTCCAACGGCTTCTTTTCCTTTCTAATATCTCAATGGCATTCTTCTTTGACTTCCTCTCTTGCCTCCTCCTTTACTAGTTCACGCAAGACCCACCAAATTTACAACATAGCCTAGTTTATCGTCATGACATGAAAATCAAATATAAATAATCATATTAACATGAGATTATGTATGATTCCATTTCACTCTGTAAAATGTGCATTTGCAATTCTCCAAATAAGGAGAACACGCACTGCGCATTATTGCCAGTTTTACACAAGCTCATCGGCTTTCTATGTAGCCATATTCTTATTCGACTCCTGCACCTTTTTCTTGAAGTATCAGCCGCACGTTAAACTCTCTTCTTTGCTTGTGTTATAGGCATGTAGAAGTACTCGAGATATTGTCTTCCTTGATAACGTTACGCTCTTTTGTGCTTTCTCTTCTCTCGTCTCTTACCACTTTCCATCTTCATCATTAGAAAACCACTTCTATAATATCATTAAAATCATGTCTGCCATTAACATTGACAAGATAAACCGGTATACGAATAAGTACAAGAAATGCAGTCACGTTATGTATTAGTAGTATATATTGAAACAAAGCTTCATCTTTGATAACCTTTACGATTGATAAAGGTTCGATTCTAAAAGTTTCATATAAAGGATACGTATAGTAAATAGAGTCGATATTAGAGGCATCCTCAAGATGGCTATCATCTTGTATGGGGAAATTGGTGTGGCAATCCGATTGCAAAATACCCATTAACATTTCCATTGAGAAAAAATATTCACGATTGAAAAAGTGAAGACAATGGTTAATTATTATCAATATTACATTGTAAGGCGAAAAAAGAGATACATTAACATAACACAAGTTTCGCAGTTTTTGTGGTCATCAAATGAAGAAAATTAGCGCCGTGGAAATGGGTTTTCATCTGAAGGGTGCGAACCATAAGTGGTTGAACTCTCATAGAGAGAAAATCCTTTTCAAATAGGAATCATTCAGGATAGAAAACCACTTCTATAATATCATTAAAATCATAATCCGTAACGTTAGAAAGATAAACCGATTGAATAAGTACAAGTACAACTGCGGTATGTATTAGTAGTATATATTGGGAGACAAAACTCATGCTGATAACCTTTTACGAGTTGATAAAGTTCGATTAAAAGTTTCATATAAAGGATACGTATAGTAAATAAGTGATAGTAGGGGCATCCTCAAGATAGCTGTCATCTTGTATAAATTGGTGTGGCCAATCAGTGTAGAATACCCAATCTTTTCCGGGAAAAAAATATTACGATTGAAGAAGTGAAGACAATGAGTGATAGTATCAATAGCATGTAAGGCGAAAAAGAGATACATTAACATGACACAAGTTTCATTGATTTACTGTGGTCATCAAATGAAGAATTGAATAAGTGGAAATAGGTTTTCATCTGGTGCCAAACCATAAGTAGTTTAGTCTCCATAGAGAGAAAAAGATGCTGAAGAAGTATAGAAAAAGCTAGCTAGGATTCCTTTCAAGTTGTACTTGATGGAGGGTGAAGGGTCGACCTAGTGTGAGATACGAAATAAGGAAGTAGGTAGCTATATATACGAAATACGGATGCATGATGATGATGACTGTGAATCATTGTGACTAAACTTGGAGAATGTATGCGCTGCCTTCTATGCGTGAATGCTTTTAATGCAATGGTTAAGTGTGCAGTTACAAGATCAAATTATTAATTATCAAGATATATCCAAGTGTCGTGATCCATCTCAGCCGTTGGATTCAATTCAATTCAATTAATTCACTATAAAACGTGTTATAAACACAGAATCAAAAGTTACTGAAAAGACTTTAGAATAGAGAGGTTTTTAATGAAAATTAGTTTTTAATTGGTTAAAGTAATATTTTGGTCTCTATCATTGGCCTTTGAATTCTAATATTTGGTCCTATACATAAAAATTATTAAAATTAGTCCTATACATACAGAAATCATCCCATTTGGTTCCTATACGTTACCGTTTGGTCCCTATACAAACGAAAAATTATGATAGTCATAGAATTTTGTACGGCCAAAGAGGGTAGAATGGGAGACTGTCGCGTATAGGGATCATTTTAATAATTTTTATGTATGAGACAAAATAGAATTCATGTCACGATATAGAGACAAGAAAAATACTTTAACAGCACTCCATTTTATATAGGAAGTTTTTAATGGAAAATGATGTATTCAATATTTTGATAAGTGTTATTTTCATTTTCAATAAAAACTTATTTTTATTGACATCCTTAATCAATATCTCTAAGTCATTCGTTAGTAAGACCTTCCATATATATTACTACTTTATTATTTTTCATTAAAACTTCTATTTTAAATGTTTTAACTAATTAACAACCATAAAAACTCGTGAAAATAAACAAAACTTCTTCCAAGTTCGAACTTAATCTCTTGTTCATGATGAGTTGTTAATAAAGAGTTCATTATGGACCCTTTTGTCACATTGGAAGATTTTATCTTTAGCAAAGCATTGGTTTTAGTTAGGATCCTTTGATCCGTTTGTCACGTATAGACACGCAATATGATTATGTCTACTAATCTTCCCTGATTAACTTTAGACTTAGAGTACGAAATCTTCAATTTGGTTCCACGTATTCTTTATCCAAGAGCTAGCTTGTTATGCGCCATGGATACCAGGTCTGATCTATGAAGTTTACAAAGTTGTGTGAAATATATAATAGTAATAGTAAGTTTCACATTAGGAATACGATTTGATTTCAGCTGTGCGTTAAGAAACGTAATGCTGTGGCACTCATGAGTTAGAAGAGAGACTCATTAGGCCGTGCATTGATTGGTTTAATGGTTTTGCTCATTATACTTTAACACGTAAGGGACGTTATTTGATAAATAAGTGTTAAATGAGATAGTGAGGAGATGTCGATAATTGATTATTTGGATATGCCCCGGTATGGCGGTTACTTCCACTAGATAAATGAAAAGCAGTTCTTCAACCTATAGCTGTAATTAAGTTAGGGAAAGTGAAATGCTCGCATAATTATCGAGTTAAGTATACTCGGCTTCATCAATTTGGTTGGTAATTGTTGGGGCAAGCTCACAATGCTTCACACACACTAACACAATAGAGAAGTGAAAGGGAATAGAGAGAAATATATGAGAGAAATTTTGTGTATATCACTTGCACTTCTCTACACCTAATTCCACATTCTTCACTTACCCTTACATTCACTAATCATATCTGTTATACACTTACATGGCATATACATAGTTAGTTACTCCAACTAATTCACTAACAACTCCTAACTTTCATGTAACTAACTCTAACTCTAACTACCATTTGAATTACACTCTAATAGTAATGAATGATAGGCAAATTAGGCATGCGAATTTTCCACTAGCTTCTATACATATTAGCCTCGAGTTAAATAAAATCTTCAAAGGATAGGGCTTCACGAACATGCATGCATCGCATGGGTGACACACGTTTAATGTTTTCTTCCAAGCAAAGTTGAAGAACACATTCGAGCACTAGCGTGAGAAGGCTGCTACAAACCATATAATGCGGTAATAATCAAAAATTGCGACTTAGTATCAAGTTGGTCACAGATGAAAATTACCAACTTAGTCCCTAAAATTGCCGTCGTGATTCAAAATGGTCCTCAGTTAGCAAAGCAGTCCCTGACGTCGTGAAGAGAGATGTATGTAACACGTTAAGTGTCTTCTTTGGACCCCGTCTCATCATCCACCTTGTGAAACACAATTTCATGAGCAGTTGAAATTCGAGGACTAAATTGAAGCGGCTAGGATTTTAATTTGGGTTTCATCTTCTTCCCCACCCTTCTCCAATGGCCTTTTCTGGTTCTCCTCTTTGCTCCTGTCCCTCCTCCTCGTTGCTTCTTCATTCTCTTCATCCATCTATCCTTTTTCTGTGGCGAAGACGAAAATGAGGAAGGGGTGCAATTTAAATCAAAAGTTACATCCTGACTCCAAATCTTTGGCCCAGTTCAAGGTTGGGAGAGGTATCTCAGTTACTGGATTCCTCTTGTTGTTGACACGATCTCTGGAATTAGGTAATTGGGCAACTCCTATGTTCATGCATCCTTTGCTATTGTGACCTTCAATTCACATCTTGAACATGTGAAAGTTGGTAAGACATGACTTCCTAGGAAGACCATTCACCCCACTTTTCTCATTTTAGGTCTTGGTTGCAACAAAAAATGGGATGGAGGATGAAGAGAATGAGCGGTGAGAGGAGGAGGAGAAGGCGAGCAAGGGGAACCAGAAAGAGCCATTGGAGAAATGGTGGGGGGAAGAAGATGAAACTCAAATTAAAATGACGATTCAATTTAGTCCACGGAATTTCAACTAAATCCACAGTGTCTTTGGCGTGGAGGAAGGTGGATGATGAGATGAGGGGTCGGCCAGGGCGCCGCGTGCAAGTAAGCACTCTTCCACGGTGTTAGGGGCGGCCGATTGCGCGGAAGGACCGGCTCCAAGATCTGCGGTTTGCAATTTGGACTAAGTTGGCGGTATTTCTTAATTCGGTAATGGCACCAGATATGATGTCCCAATTTCAAGGAGTAAATTAGCTACTTACTCTATATAATGCAATCCGCAAATCATGAGCCTCTCATCAGCCTTCCTGAACTACATTAATTAATCATTAATTTGAAGCAAAATAGACAAAGAAGGTATAATTTATTTCTTTTTCATTTTTTAAAAACACTTATGTGATTAATTTCTGCCTTTGAACTTTAAAGGCGGAGGCGAAGGAAATGAACTCACTAGAAAATATATAAAAGCACGGTCCAAGTGTTATGTAATTTTTTGGAAAATTACTATTTTTACCTGAGAATGGAATCTTCCAGGAAAACAAATCCGTTACCATACATGAATATATGTGAATATTATTATAATTACATAAATAATAGGATGAGTTTTCGAGTTTATTTGAATATTTATATTCCCATCCCCGCCCCATCCCAGTCGAATTCGGGTTTTCCGTCAAAAGTCGGGACGGGTCAAGTTGGTACTAGCAGATTCGGTTTTATTGCCATGCCCTCACCCAGCTGTAATTGACGTTTATTAAACAAAAATATGACATTATCAGGGAGTCATTTTCAATGCATAAACCATTAAAAATATTAGTCCCTCCCAGGTCCACAATATAAAAACAAATGAGTCATTTTTTTGATCCACAATATAAAAATATGCATCAATTTTTACATATTAAATATTAATTTTCAATATTGCACTTATTAATTACTATCATTAATTATAAGCCATCAAAATATTAATTAAAATGAAGAATTATTTTGAAGTTACAGTATTAATCTGATTAAGCTAATTCACGATACATTTAAGTAATCCAGTGTGTTTTAGGGTTTTGTTTCTTATATACGTGGACTGATAAACTATCTTGGGATTAAATATTATTATCTATCACATTTTTGGAAGCTAATTCTAATTTTTAAATATTTATTTTTTTAGAAGAAGATAATGATTATGTGAGTGATTCATTGGTTGAGCGGATAAAACATATATGTTAAATATGTAATATATATATATATATATATATATATATATATATATATATATATATATAATATTTTCAAGCATTACTACCAATAATTGCTTAGCCCAGCAATAAACTGGTTTGCATCAAACATTCATGTGTGGGGTTGATCCACTTGCAAATGTAAGTTTTGCAAATTTGATGTGGAACGAACATGTGTGTTGAGATCATCGTGGAGGCTGCTGCGTGGCGCCTCAGTGCGAATGCGAAATAATAATATTTGTTTAATTTAAATTCTACTAATAAAAAAAAAGACATAATTGTAAATGAAGAAGATTGGTATATTGAATAATAAATGATTCATTAAATATTCTCTTTTATCTATTGGTTCATATCAAGCGTATCAATACAACTAAATTAGCAAGGCATCATTAAATTTCGCCCAATATATTAACAAATTGCCATCCATTTATTGAAAGACTTTGTCGAATATAAAATGTCATTTATAATGCGTTTAATGAATATTCTACCCGTTTCGATAAAGAAATGGTGAATTAATTTTCAATAGCAATTTATAGTAAGTAAGACTAAACAAAAAAAGACACTCTCATGGGTTAATTCATATAAAGTCATGAGAGTTTGTACATTTGGATAAATTGTGAGGAATAAGAAAAAAACAAGAACACACTTTATCATACTCCTTCTTCTTCTTCATGTTTATAAAAACACTTTTATCACATTTCTCTTAATCACAATCTTTGATCATTGTATAGATTTCTAAGTGTGAGACCCACCAAAATACATGGTCTCATATGAAATCCATCAAATAATAGAGACTCTTTTAGATGTAATGTGATGCTAGAGGATTTGGTTTGTTTTGTTTTCATTTAGTTTAAATAATTAAGAATTTGTTACCTTGTTTTCATTATGTTTCCTATTTTCAGAAATTTGTAAAGAAAATACCAAACAGATTAAAAACAAGAAACAAAATGAAAACAAAGTAGTAACCATGACACTAATGGCCGGATCGAATTTTTCCGTGGACAACCCATCCTAGCACGTGGTGGCTGCATGGGTCCCACTAAGCAATTTTTATGTTTTTTTTTTTATATTATTTCTAAGGAATTCTCTCAAACCCGTAATAATTTTTGGTAATCTCTTTATCCAACCTAGATGGCCAAATGGAAAAGACATTCCATCAATTAAATTGTTCATATCATGTCCACATTGGATAAACTTCCCTTTTATATAAAAACCCTCTGATCAATTTTTGATTTTAACTTTTGATTCAAAGGACCTTATTGTAAAAAAAAAAAAATTAAGCTCATTCAATTTCTCTTTTTTTATTTTCAAAATCGGAATCCACCATTTTAAAGAGAATCATTGAAGAAAACGCATTCATCTCCACCTTCATCCACCACCACCATTGTCAAAGAGGCATGGTTCCATTCTAAAGCACCACACCTCTAAGACCACGATCTGCGAAAATCAAAGACAACTATTGATGTCACTAGTGCAGAAAAGGGATTCCACATCGGTTATTTTTGGCTTTTCACATCGGTTTTCAAACGATGTTGAAAACGACCGATGTGGTTTATTGCCACTTTACACACTCGGTTTTTAAAACCGATGTTTATAATATTTTATACGACGGTTTCCTCTTAACCGATGTGGAAAATTAATTTGTCAATTGGTATCCTATTAGGAAATTTCACTTTCCACATCGGTTTTAATGAAATTCGATGTGAAAGTGAGTTTCCACATCGGCTTTAAAAAAACGGCGTGTAAAGTCTCATTTTTTTCCCTGTTATTTACATTTCTATCATTCCTTTCCCCACTCTTTGAATGCAAATCAATATATACCAGAATAACATACTGTAAATATTCTCAACACAACTAATATATTTGAATTTACTACTTAACAATACATATATATGTACGCTCAATTACATTCAGATAACAAAAATAATTAGAAAACAAAAGCTACATGATATATTATAGATTTCATATCAAAATACATATGATCACCAAAAGTACACTATAGCTAGTACATGATAAGTTTTTTAAACTAACTACATATATACAAACTATGGTTGGTACACTTCAAGAAAGAAAGTTGCCCAACGCCTCTTTATGTTGTTGATGTCTGAATCGAATAATGGAGTTGGATTGTTGAATATCTTGCAAGTTTAATTGACAAAAGATTATATCTTTAAGTAATAAAAATTAACATAAAACATATAACAAATCTATACTAGTTACTTCTAATTGTGTCAATTAACATTTTACCTCGTACCATCTTTCAGTGATCTCGGAGGAGATAATTTCAACATCCATCGCATCACATAGTAGCCACATTCCCTGATCCACGTTTATACGTGACCACGTAAAATGAAACCCAATTAGAATATGAGGAATTAAATAAAATAGAAATCAATTATTGTACCCACTGCATTTGATGCATTTGAACTAATAAATATCTTACGCTAGGAATAATCCATCCGATAGCCCTAAGTCACGCCTTTCACCACGCAACATGTAGGTTGCATTAATAGACCTATCATGACAAAAACATTAATTAAAGTATATCTAATAGATTTGAGATAATTAAAACAACTGCATTACTGATTATAAAGCATTTTAATGCTTACGCTTCGATGATCGTCTTCCGCTGATTCACTTATTTCCCAATGAGAAGAAGAAGACCACGACGCTCATCCTAGGGTACAAGAGCAACAATTGCCAATGCTGGCTGTATTTACGAATGGTTAGTGACTAAGTCATATATAGTTATACTTAAATAACCGGGGACTTACTTATTGAGATAAGGCGCAAGATAGAATTGATGATCGTCTCCTGCAAGTATATCACGATGGTAGTGACCGGGCTTCCGATGCTAGGAGAACATCACCCCGAATGAACATGGGGTCAATGAACCCATAAAGGGCGCAGGTTACCCCGATCGACTAACATACGATGCAGGATACCTAATATATTGGAAAAACATGTTAATTATCATAGTATTTAAAAATTAATTACTTAACTTATAAATAAAATGTACTTACGTGCACCATAACGATATGTGTGCGAACTAGCCATTTCTTTATTGAGTACCATCTCCATAAGTTCCTTCTTTGGGATATACAGCTCATCACTGTGGCTGCATCATGTTCCAACCTTACCAAGGCTGCGCCATTCTCCATGGTGACAACCTCGTATAGCCGTAACTTTAAAAAACATCACCATGGCCAGTGCCCTTTGTCGATCCCCAAACAACATAGATATATATTAGTAATCACGGATAATTAGTTATTTAATTCGTTATTAACTAAATGGTCAAATGAATACCTTGGGAGGAGGCAGACATCTCTCGGTCTTCCTAGATCCGACCTTTTAGGCACTATATCATTTCCAACATCCTATAAATAATAAAAATAAAGCATTATCTTTAAACCATAATAAATTATTTCAACTATGAATATAGAAAAACACAACTAACCGAATACCTCGATGCAACAAGAAAGCTGACCAGTCTTCTGGGCCGTAGGATGAAGTTACGGGCCCGACTCCACTGTTTGAACCTCCTCGGTACACAGGGACTCGAGCATCGCATCTCGAATAATCTCAACAACGACTCCTCACCTGATCATCCAGAATAAACGATGGTGTATGGTATTACCTAAGTTATTATGTGCCCTACCCAATGCCACTAAGCGGCGATCATGATGATCATCAACATACGCATCACACCTATCGTGTCGCCATCATCATCATCATCATCATCATCACCATCATCATCATTTTCGGGATGATGAGGAGGATCACATGACCCCTTAGTGCTCACATGGACAGAGGGTTGGACACCTACCGTCATCCGGGGGACATAGAAGTCAATATTGCCATCTCAGCTGGCAAATCGCTTCTACCATCTCCCCGTCAAGCTCAACTGCAATCTTCTCCTTTAGCCGTGCTCTATCTGCATCAACATCCCTGCGGGCATTGGTGTGAAGATGAACCATGGTATTGATTTAACGCCGACTCCCCCATCCAACACCAATGACACGGCCCGGTGGTCTCGGTTTACCGATGGCAAAGCAGCTAAGATATCATCGCGTCCTTCTAGGAACAAAGGTTCCTTAGGTTAGCTCGATCATCCAAGGCATCCTATCACATAAAATATCAGGTCACATTACAATTCGGTAACAATCTTAAAATGACAATTACAATTCAAACTATACTTACAATCTTCTCGCTACTTGGCGGGCCTCCTCGCATGTATATTGTCCCTTTTTTCTTTGTCGGGCCCTCTTCTATTTACGATGGCGTGGGGGTGGAGGTGGATCAACAACCTCTGGATGATTTTCAGCATTAGGATCCGCCCCGAGATGCTTCGCCCGACTTGCTTTTTCCCCTTCAACCATTTTCCCAACAAGCTTTTTATATCCCCACGAGACATGACACGGGGTAGACATTCTTGCTTTGGTTTTTCCGCCCTTTTTCCTCTTCTCTCCCGTTATAAATAGAAGACAATTAAATTACATAAGTAAATAAAATTAATGCAATTACATAAATTTAGAGACAAATCAAATAAGTTAACCTGAAAGTCGGGATCATGTCACCACCAACAAAGCGATCCCACGTCGCCTTGTCAAGAAACCGATACACCTCAAGTGGGTTCTTTTTACTTTTGATTGAATACATAGTATCGCCCCAGTCGGCCTTAAAAGCCCTCCAACGCTCTCCAAAGATACTTTAGCAAACGCTTCTTCATAACGTAATTATCCGATATGTCAAAGGTCAACTACATTAAGACCAAAAGAATCAACGACCATCGATGATATTATTAAGATAAAAATAAAGTAGATACAGACAAAAACACAGACGTAGAAGCATAGATACCGGAATACTCTCCCATATCCGATCCTTCACGCCCGCCAGACATCTTTCCACATATCAATGAGTATACTAGGCCTGTTCCTAGTAAGGGTCGCCACAAAACCGTTAAACCGATCTGCCATTGGCCCAATAGGATTGAGGTTATTATCAAAGTCTACTCTTATCCTTTGATTTGAACCACGGTTGGCGATCAAATTCTCATTCGTGTGGCACGCCTACCCTTTCTACGGTAGATGGGGTCTCCCACCATCGCATGAAGGAGGGATATCCTCACGATCAGCCATGTATACCTGTTTAAACAAAAAAACTTGTTAGTATGTCAGATAAATATCAAACATAACTTATAAATATCGATCAACATACATAAACATAACTTATAAATATCAACATAAACATATAATATGCCAAACTTGATGGTAATATCAAACTAAACTTACTTTGTGGTCAATTAGTAAAGTTCTCCCATAACCCTTCTTGGTGATCATTACGAGTAGCATGTACATCATCCACTTCATTTTCCTCATTGAAATTAGGCACTGTGGTTGAGAAAGAATGAGTATCGTAAAATATCAAGAGTTGAATCGTGATTTCCTCACTACCATTATACATGTTTTTTCCCCCGGAGAACCACTCACCACCTTTTGTTAGAAGGATCACGGATATAAAACGCTTGTTTTGCTTGGGATGCCATGATGAAAGGCTCCTCTTTATTACCTACCTTATTAAGGTCCACCAATTTGAATCCTAACTCATCAGTTTGCACACCATTGTTACTGTCGACCCACTGACATTTAAAAACAGGTACTCTAAACTTCGTGTAATCAACCTCCCATATCTCTTCAATGATTCCAAAGTATGAAACTGATGCCATAACATGGTTTTTATCTTTCGAACTAGAGAAATGCATGGACTCAGCGACGACCATAACCCCACTATTTTGCATAGTACTTTTGTCATCCTGGGGACTTTGTATAGAAGGAAAACTTATTGATATCGCACTCCACTCCAAAGGATATGACATCAAAGTTAGGCCCTGGGCTAGCCATTTTAATGTATCGGAAGCAATACCATCCTTTGCAATTTTTTCTTTAAACCAGTTCAAGAAAGTCTTGTTATGCTTGTTCAAACACCATTTTTCATTCATTCTAGGGTAAGTTTCATTGATGATGCTTTTATGCTCACATAAGTATGGTTCAACCTCATCGTTGTTATTCAATATATACAAATGTGCTTGAAGCACTTCCTCCCGATCCATGCTCTTAACAGTGATACCCTGTGTACCCTTACCATCATATCTTCCTTCGTGACTTGAGACTTCTAAGCCCTACAGTTCTCCGCTTCCGACATGTAGTCCGTACAAAACTTAATAGCTTCTTCTCGCAACATACCTTTCAACAATAGATGCTTCAGACGGTGTGGATTTTTCATATATCCTTTCAAGATCTTCATGTATCGCTCAACAATGGCTGCCTCATTTTCCAAGTCATCCAAATTTTTAGTGTCAATGACCTTGCTACATATAGCATCGAAGAATAAGCATAACCTAGTAATGGCATGTCCGACTTTTTTTAGGCAATATGTCACGAATGGCCATCGGTAGTAGTTGTTGCATCAAGACATGACAATCATGAGACTTTAAGCCAACTAATTTGAGATCTTTCATTGAGACAAGTCTTCCGATATTTGAAGAGTAACCCCGTGGCACTTTGACTCCCGTAGACATTCACGTAAACTTCTTTTCTCTTTTTTGATAAAGTATGACATGTCAGGGCAAATAAGTCTTCTTATCCCCCACTTTAAGTGGAGCTAACTGCTCGTATACCCATCGCAACTAGATCCAATCGAGCATTCACACCATCCTTTGTCTTGCCTTGAATGTTGAGAAGCGCTCCGATTAAACTGCCACACACATTTTTCTCCACATGCATCACATCAATACAATGTCTTACATCAAGCTTGCACCAAAAGATGGAAGATCAAAGAAGATCGACCTCTTCTTCCATATTTTCTTCTCGGTAGCCTTCTTCCGGGTCTTCCCATAGATAACATTAGTGTTGTTCACCCTTTCATAAACTCGCTCTCCAGTCAAGGCCACCGTGAGCAATTTCATTCTCCTAAGTCCATTGAAAGCTTTTCTCAATCTACGATAGTGGGATTACATCGGAGAAATCTCCGATGCCCAATGTAAACCGCCTTCCTTCCATGTTGCAGTTGATGGTAACACGTGCCTTCTTCACATATTGGACATGCTTTATGCCCCTAAAGACTATACCCACACAGTTCCCCGTATGCCCGGAAAGTCATTGATGGTGCAAAATAACATGGCACGCAATCAATGTCTCACGACAATACCCGCCGATCACATCAACGCCTTCATCCCACAACATTCTCAAGTCTTCAATCAAGGGACTCGGATAAACATCAATATCATTTCTCGCTGTTTAGGACCAAATCATCATACTTAACATAATGTATTTGCGGCTTCATGCACAACCAAGGAGACAGTCAGAAATTACAAGGAGAACAGGCCATGAACTATGAATGCTACTTAAGTTTCCATATGGATTCATTCCATCGGTAGCAAGTCCAAGCCTCGAGGTTTCGGGCTCATTGCCAAATCCGAAACAAACTATCAATTCTCTTCCATTGCAAAGAATCGACGGATGGCTTAAGTCGTCCATCACACTTCCTCTCATCTGCATGCCATCTAATGTTCTTTGCGCCATTTACATTAGCAAACAATCGCTTGAACCGCGAATCACGGGAAGATACCATAACACCTTCGCGCAGGAGGACCTTTGGTGACCACATCACAACTAGAATCACCATCCTTCACTTTGTAGCGTGATACCCCACACCCTGGGCACTCGTGCATCTCTTCAAACTCTTTCCTGTACAATATGCAATCATCGGGGCAAGCGTGTATTTTCTTATACTCCATACCCATCGGACACAATATCTTCTTCGCCTCATAGTTTCGAGATGGCAATGTGTTTCCTTCCGAAGCATTTCTTTCAACAACTCAAGCAATTCAAGAAAGCTTTTATCGCTCCACCCATTTCTCGCCTTCACATTGAACAATCTTAACACCGCCGACAACCGTGGTGAAATTAGTGCACCCCGGATACAAAGCCACTTGCGCATCACCGCACAAAGTATCATACACATGTGCGCGCCGTAAAAGACTCTTGCCCAACATCACGGATCATGTCCTCTAGTCCATCGTCCATTTCCACGTCATCAACTTCCTCTCTATCCGACACCCTCGGCCTGTCTAACGATTCACCATGATATATCCATGTTGTATAACTCTTGCAAATCCCCTCACAAATAAGATGATCACGTATCTCCTCAGCTTCTAGTCGTCTCTCATTCAAACAGTTAACACAAGGACAATAAAACCTTCCGTTACCACTATCAGGAGCATTTGTTTTTGTAAACTGTAGAAAATCTTCCACTCCATTCTCATACTCATCACTTGTCCGTCTAGCATTCATCCAACCGCGATCCATGACTAAACCAATACCTTCGCACTTAGTCCAACATATTCATCAACCACTTCTTATGACAGGTATGGCCCTATCCCATTCGAGGAGAAACTTTTTCAACATTCTGCTAACAGCTTAGTCCTTAACTCATGCTCATACTCGACAAAATTTCGGCAAGCATTTCCTGCGGTCTCCAACGTACACTACTTGAACGCGATGACATCCACCACGATAAAGTATGCACCGGAGAACGAAAAGAAATGTATCAATCCGAACTTTCATCAAGTATATAACATTAGAATTAATGAATAACTATTTTAACTGAATTAAGAAAAAAATTTCCCAAACTGTCCAACTTTGGACAACTCAAGATCCAACACAATGAGCGGTACATTAAGCACATACACGTACGCTCATTAGTATTGCATCTCAAACGGAAACTAAGGCTTTACTAATTATTGTGGGCATATTCTCGAATCAAATAAATTTTCAAGAAAATACATTAAAACTCCAATGAAAGCTTTTCATCCAAAACGCACCTTCCGAGAGACACGCCTAGTTGTTATTGTGCAAAGACAAGCAGAGAAGTGAACAAAGCAGAGGCGGTGAGTACTATGCAACTGAGTCAAAGACACTTGTACACCTGCCAACTAAAAACTCTTCCTTGAGTTAATCATTCTAGAATTGAGAGAATTCTGTAAATAGTCATTGAAACTTCAATAGGCAAATACAAGACAGCAAAGCTGAAGAGATCTACACAACTTTTATAGTGCAAAAATCCAAATTTTATAGTGCAAATTATGAATAAAACTGCAGGGGTTGCTAGACTTAACCACATAGCAAATAAATCAAGGTTGCAAGAGGGGATACATGTGTTCAAAGAAAGGACATAACCATCATCCGTAATACAACACTAGATCTCAAAAAACAGATCAAGCATTTTGTCACTCATTTAGTCTACAACACAAGGAAACATTACAATGTTCAAAGAAGGCAAATCCCATAGAAGCAAAATAGCAAATAAATGTAGAATGCAGAATAGGAGAATACAAGGATACACATTAGTATAGTACCCATTTTAAAACTAAATGAAGAATACACAGAACCACATCATGCTAAACTCATTCTACTAGAATAACTACATTCTATAAATAGAGACAAATTAAAGAACAAAAACTCTTAGACGAATAGAAACAAACCGAGTTAATTAAACAACTACTTGATGCATTCATTGATGCTTAAAGGAGCAGGGACAACAAAATGCTTTCAACACACATTCATTGATGCTTATAAAACAGAGGAAGACACTCACCAAAGAACAACAAACAAAGATGAGGAAGCACAAGAGGGTTGGCGCGAGATGCGCAAATGAGCCGCAGACGGCAGCGAGCAGAGGAGATGAACTTCGAGGAGGAGATGAGGGAGGGATTGCGTGAAGGAAGAAAGAGAGCCGCCTAGCGAGAGGGGAGGGATTGCTTCGATGTGAGAAAGAGAGGAGTTTTTTGTGTTTTAGGTTTTCATAAACTAGACCGGAGAGGGCGCGGAACAGAAAGAGGGAATGACCAAAATTAGTAATATACACATCGGTTATATGGAAAACCGATGTGGTTAACCATATTATACACATCGGTTATATAAAAACCGATGTGGTTAACCATATTATACATCGGTTACTAAAAACCGTTGTGGAAAAAGTAAAATTTTAAATTCGAATTTTTTTTTATAATGTTATACATCTTACATTAGAAATCATGTGGAAAAATTAAAATTTTAAATTCTAATTTTTTTTTATAATTTTATACATCGGTTAGATTGAAACCGATGTGGTTAATCACTATTTTACACATCGGCTCAATCAATCGATGTTAAATGATAAAAATTCTGACTTTATAATTTTTTTGTTTTAATTTTAAACATCGGTTAGAAATAACCGATGTGGAAATGTTTTACACATCGGTTAAACACTAAACCGATGTGTAATACTTTGATTTTAATTTCAAAAATGCCACCGCCTCGTTTTACACATCGGTTTAAAAGAAACCGATGTGAAAACTCCGATGTAAAAAGCATATTTTACACTAGTGTGTTTTACCTATTATCCTCACCTGTAGCAGCTCGAGCCCAGCCTTGATTCGATGCCTTTTGATTCATTTTTTTGACAACTTTTTGAACCTCAAATTACACCATTTGAATCCTAAATTATCAAATAACTGTCCCCGATCAAAAAACATTCGAAAAGTTGCTGAGATGTTCAAGAAAACGACCAAGAACGGTCGCGGGTCACGCGAACCCACGTTCATGTATTCCGGATCTTTCTGACCCGTCTGAAGGTTGGGGGAGTTGCAGATGTTGTTACGTTTTTAACCTTTAAATTAAATGAAATGATAATGTTTAATACATGCCTGATTTTTGACCCCGTTGTTAGTGTACTTTAGTACCGCAGCGTTGGGAACGGGTTCGAGTCTCACATTTTCATTTTACTACCTTTTAAAAGATTTATGACTGTTAAAAACTCATATAATTACTATAAATACATTTTTTTTATTATACTCTTAATCTTTTATAAATTTAATCCTTTTATTCTAATTTAAAACTGAGGTTGAGATAACACCTAGATATAATTTTTCTTCAAACATCGTGATTTAAAATAGGTTAAAGTAATGATTTGATCCCTATAGATGATACAAATTCTTCATTTAATCTTTATACGTAAAAATTATTAAAAAAGGTCGTCATACGTGCAATCGCTATCCATTTGGTCCCTCCCGTTACCTTGTCGTCACTAAGAATCCGTTAACTTCTACATATAGGGACTAAATGAAGCATTCGTGTCACATGTAGGAACCAGATTATTATGTTAGCCTAAATTATTGGGTCTCTACACGTGACATAGATTCTTCATTTAGTACATACACGTAAGAGTTAATGGATCATTAGAGATGACAAGGTGAAGGGAGGGACCAAATAGGTAACGATTGCACGTATGAATACATTTTGATTTTTTTTAATGTATATGGACTAAAGGAAGAATCTGTGTCACCTATAGAGAAAAAATTATTACTTTAACCTTTAAAATATTGTTTACTAATTTAGCAAAAAAAAATTATTTACTAAAAATTAATAACATTTAAAATATTGTTACAATAATTTATCACCTTGAAAAGTATGTATATACTACTATAACGCAATGTTAACGCACCCTTTAAAATAAAATAAATCAAATAACTAAAATAAAAATAAATATTAACTAATTAATAATTCTAACTATTTAATAAACACAAATATAATTATTAGGATGTTATACTTTGACTTTTTAAGAGCAACATGTGATTTACCGACGGAAGCGAGTAAAGCCTTAACATTACTAGAATGGGGAATTACTCGATTAAGGGTGTTCATGGATCAATTTTGAGGTAAAAAGTCTTCCGATCCAAAGATTAAAACAACATACGGTTCGGTTCGGTTTGGATCGCTTCTTTAAAAAAAAATCTAAGAGTTAATGGATCATTAGAGATGACAAGGTGACGGGATGGACCAAATGGGTAACGATGGCACGTATGAATACCTTTTGATTATTTTTTTACGTATATGGACTAAAGGAAGAACTCGTGTCACCTATAGGGACCAAATTATTACTTTAACCTTTAAAATATTGTTTACTAATTTGGCAAAAAAATATTTATTTACTAAAAATCAATAACATTTAAAATATTGTTACAATAATTTATCACCTTGAAAAGTATGTATATACTACTATAATGCAATGTTAACGCACCCTGTAAAATAAAATAAATCAAATAAAAATAAATATTAACTAATTAATAATTCTAATTATTTAATAAACACACATAGACTTTTCAAGAGCAACATGTGATTTACCAATGGAAGCGAGTAAAGCCTTTACATTATCAGAATGGGGAATTGCTCTAATTAGTGGTGTTCGTGGATCAGTTTTGAGATAAAAAGTCTTCCGATCCAAAGATTAAAAAAACACGCGATTCGGTTCGGATCGCTTCTTTAAAAAAAATATGATCCAGTACAATCTGATTAAATGCGGTTTGGATCGGATTTGATGGTTTGGTTTTTACCAACATAATGATTAAAAAATAAGTCCAATAAAATTAATAAATATAACATATTGATATACTAAAAATTAAAATTTTACAAGTTAACAAGTATCAATTTTATTTGGAACATTAAAAATAGTAGAAAATTACGTTACATCAAATTAATAAGTATTATTAGAAACAATAAACAAATAAAAAATAAAGAATAAAAAAGTAGAATAAATATATATTAAATATTATATATATGGTTCAGTTTGGTTTGATTTGATTTCAAACGAAGGATCCAAAATCCGATCCAATTGGTTTTCACAAAACAAGTTCCAAAGAAATCCAATAAATATCGATTTTGTTCGATTTTTGATTTTTTGATCGGTTTTCTTTTGGATCGATTTTCTTTTAAATCGATTTGTATATGAACACCCCTCAGTCTCTAAACAATGTATCTTCTACGAACCCCTTAATAAGCATTAAATCAAAAGGAGTATTGAGAAGTTAATAAAAAGGTATTAAGTTGGTCTTCTACGAACCTCCGTTAGCAATATTAGTATTATCTTAGAAATAGAGTATTGAGAAGTAAGCATTCATGGTGTTGTGTTGTAGCACTGTGTTTGTGTGAGACTGGGTATTGGTGCTTATGTATGCTAGATGTTGATTTCATTCACCCAAGTCTTTTGTAAATTTTATTTTCAATTTGAATGTGGGTTGAAGATGAAAAGAAGCATGCAGTTTTAATTTTGTGTTTCGTTTGTTTTATCTTGTCTTTTAGTTTCAATATTGTGATTCATGGCTGGCTGCCGACCTCTGATATGTTTTAAACAATTTTGGATATCCAAGTTCACTTCATTCTGGTATTTCTGATGCTATCATTTCTCCCAAAAAGTTTAGTTTACTGGGATTGTTTTTTGAAGTTAAGTGATAAAGATTTTGATGAATGATTAATTCGTTGTTATTGTAGGACCATTTGGCTTTCATCAAATGGAGTTTGGAGAATATGTGGGAGGGAAAAGGAGATTTTTGGATTTTGCATTGAGGGTCTCATATCCTCTACCGTGTTTCAGATGTATTTGTAAGTGAGGCTTTGAAGAGTTGCTTCCAGAAATGACTGATATAGTAGGTCTGGTTGAGGTGGGAGGGATGAGTGGTGAATATCTTTATGTAAAGATCATGCTTTTTTAAACACTGGAAGTAATTTTTCTTGATGAGATTAGTAAATTACTAGAATTAAAGGAGGTTGGCATTGTGCAGGCCTCTCTTCCTCCCCTCTCAACTTGAGGGCCTTCCTTTACGAATCTAAGATATGAAAGGAAAAGAATTAGGGTTGCAGTTTAGATTTTGGCCAAATGGTAATGGTAGGATGTATGTTCCTTACATTCAGTCTATCCAATTGCAAGGTGGTGATACTGATATATTTTACGTTAATTTGGGAGAAGACTTTTTTATATTTTCTATCTTATATTCCATTTCACATAAAATGCAAGAGGTCATGTGGGTTAGTTAATTGATCAAGATCAACATTCTTTAAGGACCGCTAACCAGCTCCACTTGGCTTGATAAGCTTAATTAATTTATTCTCTATTAATTTGATAACTTTAACTATTTTTTTAAATAAAAGTATATTGACAATTCATCTATCGAGAATAAATTGTTATTGCTAATTTATAACTTTGTTTTGAGAAAAATAAATTCATTATAAAATTGAATGTTGAGAAAAGTAGGATACCAAAATATTTAGAAAGATATCAAATGTTAAAAAAATATGATGCATAAATATATATTTTTAAAACAGTTATATTTTGTATTTAAAAAAATCAAATTTTATATGAATGACTTTTTCACAGACAAGAACTAGAAGTCCTGAGATACTTGAGTAGATCTCGGGAGTTGAGAATTTAAATATATGATTGTAGCTTGACAGCATGAGCATATTATGCTCCTACGTACCCCAAGTAGGAATCAAAACAAACGTAGTTTTAAGTTTCACGCGTGGAAAGAAAAATGTCGAGGTATTACTCGACCTTATCAAAAAGACACATATTGAAATTAAAATTGAAAAAAATACTCCGATTTCCTTCTGAAAAACACATAAATTTCAATAAAAGCTTCTTTAAAAATAATTTTTATAATTGTAAAAAGACATAAAATACTTTATACTTTAAATAAATTAACTCCCAAATTATTGAATATGACAATTTTTTTTCTTAATACTTAACAAATTTGTCATATTTTTGTATGAAGTAGAAAATCATATTTTCTTTTCTTATTGACTAATTATCACAAATGATGGTAAACTGACTTTTATTGTGTCTCTTCTATGAAATACAATTTTCTATCTCCATTTTTTATTATGTTAAATAATGATCTTCTTTTATTAACCATTAACAAGAAATAATTTTAATGAAAAATTTACCCGTGCATTGCACGGGTATATTATACTAGTTTTTAAATAATTATTAGATTTATGAGACCAACTCCAAGCATTGATTAATTGGATATTGCTAACTTATTTAATATGTTTACATGTTTCGGGTATTAGATACCTTATTGAACTTATTTTGTTGGGAATTTGCGTAAAAATAAATAAATAACGCAGCGGAAAAATTCCCATCGAAGGATCCTTGCGAATGGTCATGATTCATGGTTAGAAGATTTACCTCTTGAAGCGATGACAGTTGATTAAAATCGTCTATCACGAACACCGCACGAACGATGTCTCTAAGGTATCCACACGAGCAGATTCCGTGAACGTCCAACGCCACGAACCCGAAGCGTCTCTGTCTCACAGTGCTAGCTTCGAAAACCGAGACCTGCTGCTCACTATCACTCTCTATGTGCGGCTAGGGTAAAACAAAACCGTGTAGGCACAATAGCTTAAGTGGTCTACTTATAGCAGCACCCCCTTAAGTGAGTTAGTGAGCAGCGTTTGACCTAAGCCCCATGTACTATGCGCTAGGCCCAATAGAAAAGTCCAACTCTCCTTTTAATGCTTCTTTTAATCCGCTCTTATGTGTGTGACCCTATAGGTTCCCAAAACGTTAGTAGTAATATTAAATCCCATTTAATATTACAAACAGTGAGCGGTATCTAACAATACATCACTGCTACCTAAGTAGTGAGAAAGTCAGTGATTTGACGAAACCTTTCTGTGACAAATATTCATGTGCATTATTATCCCTTTGTCCATATATCTATATTGAACACAAGACATAGAATGTGTCACCCTTGTATGGTTCAATATCATGTTCCCGATACCCGAGTAGACTTAACAACAAATGAGGTCAATATCTCATATTGACTCATTTCAAAGACGCTGACCATGCATTTTACAGTCTCACTCTATCAGGGGGCCCACAGATATTACTCCTGTTATGTAGGAGGGACAAATTCCATCTAGGTCACTCACATCCCTCTGCATGGCTCGTGGTATGCCCAATGTCCGTCTTTATAATCATCCTATTACAGATGACGTTTGACGATATTAAAGCACACGACTCCTCATGTAGGGATCGTGAGCGATTTCAGGTCGAAGGATTGCATACACCATTGTCACTATGAGAACTACTTATGACACTCACACAACGCTCCATGTAGTGTTCTCATGGTGGGTCAATCCAGTACATCATTACTCTAATGTGTACCTATGTGGTGACTCGATATCTCATATCCACGACCCGTGAGATATGGTCATCGATCGAAGACACATAATAGTGTCAATGAATTATTATTGTCCTTATTAATAAAATACTTGACTACGGATATTTAAGAATAGGATTTCATTGTTCAATAGTGTCTCACGATCAAGTCATATACTTGATATTATATTAAACTGAAATTTCTATTCTAAGGACTTTATTATGTTTAAACAAGTAACACAATAAACTGGAATGCCTCATATCATATATATATATATATATATATATATATATATATATATATATATATATATATAATAGCAAGATACAAATGTAAGTCTAAGAAATACACTGGCCTATAGGGCTTACACCAACATATTTAACTTCTCTATTTGTTTTGATGATATTTCAACTATCTTTGTGTTTTCTTCATGCATTGAATTAATTCAAATGTACTTTGTGTCATTTCTATTTTATTTTTCTTTTTTAAGTGCTATTTTCATCGTTATTATTACTTTTTTTTTTTGAGACATTGCAAATACAAATTTGTTGCTTTAGCTCCGGAAGCAAAGAAAGTTGTATCTCCACCCATTACAAATATTCAGGTGTTTGCAAACTTTGATGTGCTTCTTTTTTTGTTCACCTCTCTATCTATCATATATATATATATATATATATATATATATATATATATATATATATATATATATATATATATATATATATATATATATATATATATGTATATATATATATATCGTGTTCTTCTATTGTTGGTCATTTTTTTATTTTATATTTTCACCTTAAAATATTCAGATGTTTGCAAACTCTCATGTGAATTTACTGACTTGCACATGAATGAAATTGAACTTAAATTACACTTTTAATTTTACGCGAAGAAGGATGAAAGCATATGGCCTCTCAACAATGAGTGATTAACTTGCATAGGTCAAAGAGGATAAATAAATCAAATATATTTTCAGGACGGAAAGAAAAAATGATAGATAAATATGACTTCTAAAAATGGTTGACTCGCATCGATAAAAAGAGGAGATATAAATCGAATTTATTTTTCAAAAGAGAATAGGAAAATAATATGATGAATGAAAATATTTTCTAAAATTGTTTAAATTACACACGGGGAAAAGAGAAGAAATAAAAGAAATAAGTCAATTTGATTTTCAAGAGAGAATAGAAATAATAGGAAAATGATTAACTTGCATAGGGAAAATTAGATAAATAAATCAAATAGACTTTAAAGAGATAAGTAAAAAAAAAATATGATTTAGTATGATGGTAATATATTTTCTAAAAGTTATTAACTTAGACGGGAAAATAAGATAAATAAATCAAATAGATTTCAAGAGAGAAGAAAAAATTAATATGATAGATAAATATATTTTCTAAATATCATTCATTCGCACCGGACAAACATGAGAAATAAAAAAATTAACATATTTCCCGTGCATGATACGGGTCCATACACTAGTATCAAACGCACCCTAAACGTCCTAAAAAAATTAAAGTGACCAAGTTAAAATGAAAAACAAAAAATACATTATTAAAATTAAAGAAAATTCATATTCCAAAAGTGAAAAAATAAAAATAAAGCCCAATACTAAAAAGCTTAAGTTGAATTTCATTTTAAATCATTATGCTCTCTCTTTTTTTGTGAATAAAATTTTAGGCAACAAAATATAATTTATTTCAAGGTTACAACTTACAACATTGTTTCAAGTCTCACATTGATTCTTACAAACCATAAAACAGTATATATATTTTTTCTATTTTTTTTTGGTAAACTATTATTTCCTATTTTATTCCTCTCCAGTGGGTACACTTTCTAAAATAATAAAGTGCAAGATAGCAATCATTAATTAAAAAAATTCAAGGATTTAGAGTTATATATAAAACACAGACTTGCTAATTCAGTTTCATGATTTTATTCTATAAAGTACACTTTTTTTAAAAAAAATTATAAAGTATACTATTTAGTTTTAGGGATTAAGTGTTGTGCACTGACAATGTAAATCATCTTTACACAGTCATCCAATTAAAATTTTCCACATCATTATTTAAATTAATTTTAATTTATTTATTTAAAATTTATAACAAAATCAGATTATTATTTTTTTGGTAAAATCTATGATACTTGTGAAGTTTTTGGAGTAACTTTTACATTGGTTAGTTGGCCCAATAAGATTATGCCATATCAATTAAAATGTGGACCCTTCAATTTTTATTTTTACAAGTCATTATTGTTTTTAAAAAACTTTAATTTTCTCATTTAATTTTAGATAAAAAAAAACTTATTTATCCTTTTCACATTTCCACCCCATTCATCCATCCAACACCATGAGTTCATGACCATCTTCAGTCAAGCAAGCTACAGTAGCTACCACCGCACCTTCTACCCCTTCTCTGCAAAGTGATCTTCTTGTTTTATCACTATAATATCTCTCTCCTTCATCATTTATGGTGGAACTTTCTTGGTGGCTTGATGGCTGATATGGAAGGCGCGGCGGCTGAGATCAACGGTAGTAGGCGGCGCGATAGTGGCTGGGTCAAGCATAGACGGTTCAGATGTGGGACGGTGGAGGCGGAGGTGGTGGCTAGTGTTGAAAATCATGGAAAACAAAATCAAAAAATAATCCTAATTCGAAAAAAGAATAATATTCAATGTAATTTGGGTCGAAAAGATGCAAAAATGGCAAAAAATGACGGGGATTGATACTGGGTAGCGTTACGACCCATTTTCTGTAAAACTGGTCTTGCTGACCCGGCGGGAGGTAGGAGATGAAACTCAAACGTTACTTTTTCGTAAACGCTTTATATAGAAATAAATGTCACAATATATCTTAAATTGCTACAATGCCGCAGTGGTCACTGACTTGTACACTACTTCTTTATTGCACGGGTCGATTCCCACCGAATACAATGTTTACAATTTCCTACCTTTTTCAAGAGAAAACAAGAATAAAATCAACAACGATTAGAATCGAACACTGGTCCATACAAAACGGGAAGGAGTCACTTACCACCGAGCTAGCACACTCGACGAATGATTTTGAATTTTAATTTTATGAATGAATGCTTTATTAGTAGTAAAATAAATTTCGAATTATAAAATTATTTCTTTATTGCTCATTAATTTTAATATCTACATATGATATTGTATTTTGTTGTTAAATTTAAATTATTTGCTATTAGACGTTCATCAAATATGTTATGATACTCACTCTCTATTTACTTCAATATTATTTTTGGGCAAATAATATTATTCGGCATTGAGATTTCATTAATTTTTATACAATTGTTTCCATATCAAGCAAACGTCGATCCATTACACGTTTTGATTAAATAATTAATCATTATATATCCATAATTGTATGCATATATGCTCGTAATTATACATATATATGGATTATCACTTAATTGATCATTGCCACATTCTAGTTAACACTAGTCTCACGTATACTCAGTTGACCTAATTACTCGACCACATCCCATATAACTTCAGTATCAGTACACTGACTTGATCTCAATTTATTTACAGGATCACCTTAGAAGAGCTAAATCTAACCCTAGTTAAAAGATATTACATAAACAAATATATATTTGGATCAAAATGAGTTAATCTGGCCTGATATGACTCAATTAGACCAAAATTAGCTAATCCGGTCCAATATGACTAAGTTGGCCCAAATTGAGTTAATTTGACCCAATATGACTGAGTTGGACCGAATTGAGTTAATCCGGCCCAATAAGACTTAGTTTCACCAAAATGAGTTAATCCGGTCCAATGTGGCCAAGTACGACTTACTCTTATTCTGAACCAATATTACTTAATTGGACCAAAATTGAGTTAATCCGGCCCAAGGTAGTCTTATTGGGCCAAATCGGTCAAACTGGTCCTAGTAAGTCCTATTGGACCTAGTCTTATTAGGACAACTGAGTTTTTGGCCAAATAAGTCCTGTTGGCCCAGTAATTCCTATTATTATCAATTTTATTATTATTATTATTGTTGTTGTTGTTGTTGTTGTTGTTGTTGTTGTTGTTGTTGTTTTATGGCGTAAAAAAATTATTGTTTTATTATTAATAATAATTTTGCTATTATTATCATTGTTATTATTATTAATTATCAATAGTATTACTATTATTATTATTATTATTTATTAATAATTTTATAATTATTAATAATAAATTTAATATTTATATAGGATATTTCATTACTATTACTTTGTAATTATATTATTAAATTTAAGTATTAAAATTAATGAGCAATTAAAAAATACTTTTTAAAAATACTTATACTTTTATAAGTAATTTCAAGACATAAATTAAATTCAATTTTGTTTGCAAGCCTAGATGTTGGCCTTTCTGTCTTCGTAAAATTGTACCCGGGTTCTGCCAAGATGATTGTTCTCAAATAAAACGTTCTTTTCTTTTGAATGGCTTTGATTGGCTTTGACGTTAATAATGATTCCCTGTACTTTTTCGATCCATAATTGCAATGGTTATTTCAAAGATGGATATATACATGAATTGTTTTTCGTTTTTTGGTCGAGAATTGCTGACCCTGTAAGTGAAGCCTTTGGTATATATATATATATATATATGAAATTATGACCTTTTTTTATTTATTATATTATTATATATATAATTGAAACTTCAATGGGTATATCATGTTGTTAATGTCCAAGGCAACAGCAGGTGAAGCACCAAGTTGTGATTTTGTTTTTTGGTTGATTATTATGATGTTTTTATATATTGCCATATAAAGTTGCGAAAGTTTTGAAAGGCTTGCTCAGTAAATCTTCAATATTGTTAAATGGATCCAAGGCAAGCCGCACGTAAGTCAACAATTTTATGGTTTTATCCTTTTGTAATTGATAAATGTTACTGTAATTACAAATACAGTGGGGATCCAGCATGACGTGAATGGCTATGGATTGTTTTCTAATTCAATTTCCTGGTACTTGAATGTTTTATCCTTTCTTTGCAGTGTTGTGTATATTTGTTTGCAAAATATTATGTTGCCTTACGATCACGGGCCATTGGGCCACGAGGGGACTGTTACAATTTTGATATTGTAAATTTTGATTCCAAGTTTAAATGTTCAGGTTTTCACATTTAAATGTTGATTGGCCAAATTTTAGACCCCCATTTTATTTAATCGTCTGGTAATTTTGGTTGAGTTGGTTGAAACAACACATTGCCGAAGTAACCTCTGTTGCGTAATTTTGATTCAATTGAATTTACAAAAGATGTAGTATGAAATTATTCATGCGAGCTGTTGTCGACCTGAAGGAAGGCGCGGTTTGGCCGGATAATTATATGCCTGTGATGATAAATGTGTGGTGATTACAAAGGTACTTTCCATGTGGATAATGGGATGCCCGAAGGTGACCATTATTTGACAGGACTTATCACCAATATTTGATCATTGTGTTGAAAGTACCGCTAGCAGTTAATTCTTACAATTCGAAGATTGGGAATTAATGATGCGTTTGGTATCCTGTTTGGGTCTTTAATTTACCAATTTGGATTTCGAGTGAGCCAATTAAAGTATGAAGTCGCCAAGGTAACTTATCTTGTGGAAATTGCTCATAAGAGATATTGAATGCTTTGTGTGGGTGTATATCCATGCGGGTATTAATCAGCCCAAAGGAAGGTTAATATTTGACCGGGGTTACATTCACACTTGTGATGGTAAACACGTAGTGATTATAAAGATTATTTTCATGTGAATAACATAACGTCCAAAGATGGCTGTTGTTTGACAGAAATTATCATTGATGTCTGATCATTACATTAAAATACCTCTAGCAATTAATATTATTATCTCAAGACTTGATATTAATGATGCATTGAGTATTTTTTGTGAGTATCTTTATGATACTTTTGTTCTCATTAAAGTTAATATTGCTTATGTATTTGCTAATTTAATCCTCAAAAGTTCTGGCTTTTAGGATTTGAAAAAAAAACAATAAAGTTTTTTTATCTAGACCTGGCATAAAGATGGAGAAACCCACCTTCTCTCACTCGATCCAGTACCTCCGAAGAGAGAATCAAGTATAGGAAGTGGAACCGCTCCAATCGCTTGGGTCTTATGATAATAAAGCATAATATTCCAGAGATCTTTTGGGGTGTTATTTCGGATGGCATAATTAATGTCAGATTTCCTTGCTAAAGTTGAAAAGTGCTTTCTAAAAGCAATAAAGGTGAAGCAAGCACTTATTGGAGAGCTAGTTTTTTCATTAAGAATAAAAGCAAAGGAAATTTAAGGAGCACTTTATAGGAATGTCCAATCTTGCTCACAAACTTAAGGAGTTAAAGCTTGGGCTGTCTAACGACTTGCCCGTGCATTTAGCATTTGGTATTCCTTCATGCACAATTCAGTTAGTTTAAGGCAGCTTATAGCTGTTATGAAGATAAATGATATCTTAGTGGATTCATTTTATAAGGTGTGCAAGAAAGGAAAGAATAAAGTAAGCGAAGACAAATAGTGCTCATTTGGCAAATACCTCGAAAGATAAGGGCAAAAAAAAAAGGAAAATTAAGGATTAAGCTGCTAAGGGCTCATCTTAAAAGAAACAACTAAGGTCACAATTGTTTCTTTTATATGGACATTGGGCATCTAAAGAAGAAATGTCCCAAATATCATGTTTGGCATACCTATAAAGAATTGTTTAAACTTATGAAGGTTAAGTGGTGCTGAAAGATGCATCTATATTGGAATTAACCAAGTCGATGAAGGATAAAGCTATTGATATTTCAGATTGTTGTTACTGGCTAATATTTGGAATTTAAAAAGACATTTTGGTTTAGTCATCATTTAGATGAAATTTGGTTTTGGCTTCTTATTGAACAAATCAAGAATAATTTTTGTTCATTTAGAAACGATGGATTCAATTTGTCTTTTAAATTCAAATATTGTTGGTACCAGTTAAGCTATTGACTGTGACGATCTATAATTGCTTGGTATTGAAACCTCTTGTGGTAAACCATTGAGTGAGGACTGTCTTTCTAACATCCCTGGCTGCTTTATGGATTGACGACTGTCCCCACAAACCAACATGGGTCTTTTCAGCGTGCTTTGTCTTCACTCACACGCTTCCCGGGAAAACTTCCCAGGAGGTCACCCATCCCAGAATCGCTCCAAGTCAAGCTCGCTTAACTGTGGAGTTCTTAAGTGATGGGCTACTGAAAAGAAGATGCATCTTGTTAGTATATGTAGTACCGATC
Organism: Sophora flavescens; assembly: GCA_030762895.1. Taxonomy (NCBI): domain Eukaryota; kingdom Viridiplantae; phylum Streptophyta; class Magnoliopsida; order Fabales; family Fabaceae; genus Sophora; species Sophora flavescens. The sequence goes on along the minus strand of JAUPTC010000855.1, from coordinate 4,670 downwards.
AATTCATATAAGCCTTCTTCAACTCTATAGTCCCATACCTACACAGTCTCAGGATCCCTCTCATTTAGGTGTGTAATCGATTCATTCATGTGTCCCTCCGCCTAGAAGCCTGCCAGGAGCTGCTCCTTGTCCGTGCCTTCTTGCACCGGCAACCACTCCCCGCCCTCGTCGGCACCCGGGTGTTACATGCCCACCAGCTTCCGCTTGGTTCGTCCTCGAACCACACCGTACTGGGAAAGGTGCTGCTCTGATACCATTTCTAACATCCCTGGCTGCTTTATGGATTGACACTGTCCCCACAAACCAACATGGGTCTTTTCAGCGTGCTTTGTCTTCACTCACACGCTTCCCGGGAAAACTTTCCACGAGGTCACCCATCCCAGAATCGCTCCAAGTCAAGCTCGCTTAACTGTGGAGTTCTTAAGTGATGGGCTACCGAAAAGAAGATGCATCTTGTTAGTATAGGTAGTACCAATCAATTCATATAAGCCTTCTTCAACTGTATAGTCCCATACCTACACAGTCTCAGGATCCCTCTCATTCGGGTGTGTAATCGATTCATTCATGTGTCCCTCCACCTAGAAGCCTGCCAGGAGCCGCTCCTTGTCCGTGCCTTCTTGCACCGGCTACCACTCCCCGCCCTCGTCAACACCCGGGTGTTACACAATTTGTCTTTTAAATTCAAATATTGTTGGTACCAGTTAAGCTATTGACTGTGACGATCTATAATTGCATGGTATTGAAACCTCTTGTGGTAAACCATTGAGTGAGGAATCATACGACACTAAGCGTAAAGTTAATAGTAATTAAAATTAAGGACCATTATGATACAAACATTCTGGGCACATCTCTATAAATATAGTTGAGCGACTAGTATGAGGGAATCCAAGATTCCATTGACCTTATACATTTTATTGTTTGTCTCAAATGTATTAAAGTTAATTAAATAGATCAGAACATGGCTATCAAGAATACAGTTAAGTCCTAGTAATGACTCTCAAAGATATGGTGAGGAGTATGATTAGTCATTCTACCTTACCAAAGTCACTATGGGAGTAACACTAAATATTGCAGCTTAAATTCTTGACAGAGAACCAACTATAGTAACCGACTAATCACTTTTAAGTATAGGAATATCCAACTAAAGCAAGGCCTTATAAGCCTCGTGAAGGAAGTTGAAGTCCTAAATAGTGAGTGGTTACCTTATTGGTTACTCCGAAAGGTCAAAGGGCTATAATTTTAAAAAAAAATCCCAAGTTAAAGATACCTTGAGACAGGAACTGATTAACTCTTTGAGGATATTGAGTTTGGGGGGAGATAAGGTTAGAGACATTATCTTTGAGGAAGAATTGGTTCTAATCCTTGAACCAATTCATATAGTTGCTATTTGTGTAGCAAATTTGGATCCTTGTGAGGATATTGTTGTTATTCTTCCTATTCAAGATAAGGAAATTATTCCTGAAGGTCAAATTCAACACCCTCAAGAACTAGAGCATCAAGAGTCATTGCATTTTGCCATGATCCACTAAAAAAAGGATAAATATTATTTTGGATAATTATGTAGTATTTCTCCAGGAACATAAGGTAAATGGTGTAATGGAAGATGATTCTATCAACTTCCACCAAACCATATGAAGTTTCAATTCGGAAAAGTGGATTGAAGGAATAAGTACAAGCTCAAGCTAGACAATAAGGTTGAAACTTATCATATTACTTGAAAGTTTCAAAGGGTAATATGGAGAGGTATGAGGCTTGTCTAGTGTCTAAAGGCTATACTCAAAAGAAAGGATTGATTGTAAAGAGACCTTCTTTTCAGTACCAATAAAGGACTCTTTTCGGACAATCATGGCTCTCGTTGTTCATTATAATTTGGAACTTCATAAGATGGATGTCAAGACGGTGTTTCTTAATGGCCACATTGATGAAACAGATGTATATAGTACAACTATAAAACCTTGAGTCTGAAGACCTAGAGAAGGTGGTTTGCAAACTGATGGAATCTATCTATGGGCTAAAGAAGGTGTCTCATTTGTGATACCACAGGTCCCATCAGGTGATTGTCTCATTTAGTTTTGAGATAAATATCGTGGACAACCGTGGGTTCACAATTTCAGTGGGAGCAAATTTATAATCTTGGTGTTATATGTTGACATTTTACTAGCCAGCAGGGATATAGGCTCATTGCACGAAACCAATAAATTTCTAACCAATTTTTTTTTTCTTAGGAATTCAGGTACTTAGAGATCACTCTCGAGGTATCCATGGATTATCACAAAAGATCTATATCGATACGGTTTTGGATAGGTTCAACATGAGAGATACTAAACCAGGGAATATCCTTATAACTAAGGGAGACTATTTTAGTCTCAATTAATGCCCAAAAGGAAATCTGGAAATTCGGGAAATACGAGAAGATTCCCTATGCTTCAGGTGTCATGAAGTCGATGTATGCTTTCGGGTTTGTACGCATCCGAACATAGGGTACATAATGCAGTGTTAGACAGATACTGAAGCAATCCAGAAAAGGATCATTGGAAAGCAGTCAAAATGATCATAAGGTACTTAAAGAGAACAAAAGAATATATGTTCATGGATCAGAGATCTGATAGTTTAGAGATCATAAGGTATTCTGACTCCGATCTTATTGGGTGCCAAGATAGAAGGCATCCAACCTCAGGATATGGTTGAAGAATTTTGTCACTGGGCTGCGTATAATAAAAGGAATTGAAAGACCACGCAAGTTATATTGTGACAATAAGTCAGTTGTGTTGTACTCCAATAACAACAGGAGTTTAATGAAGTCAGAGGTTATCGACATCAAGTTTCTAATTATCTATAGAACATACAGGAACAAACTTTATGCAGGCTAACCCACTAGCCAAAGGCTTGACACCTAAGGTCTTTCATGAGCATGTTGCTCACATGGGTGTTGGTTTTGAGGTTGCCTTAGATTAGTGGGAGTTTTATTTTTGTTATCTTGTTCTATGTTCTATGTTTTGGATTTGGTACAAACTTTATGTTATGTTTGATTTTCTGCAGAAATAAAGTTTATGAGGTTATTATTATTATAACTATCTTAAGTTTTGGTTATGTGCAAGTATTTAATTTGCACCTAAGGAACTTCGGTATGATCTCACTAAAGACTTAAGTCGGACCAGTTGGAAATAGGCATGATTTAGAGATCACATTGCATGAAATTTCCATGACACTCATCCATATCGATCTATATCATCAAGTGCATTGATATGGTGGTCTCCAGGGTTTAGTCATGATATACGTTAGTGATGACAGCCGCGGTGGTCCCATCATTGATGTATGAGGTGGACCAGACTGTAAAAGGGAAGTCTGATGATAAATTGTATTCGGATGCGTGCCTAAGGAATTATGATATAATTATTATGATATGGTGCCCAAGTGGGAGAATGTTGGAATATTTTATTCCAATATCATAATGTGGGCAGATATCGGTAATTAATTATATTAGCTATTTATCTCTTAGGGGCCTTAATTGATATGTGATCAAATTAAGAGATAAGGCCAATCAGATTTCTGATTTGATAATTGATATTATCATTAATTATCTGATATGGGTAAAATATGAGTGGATGTCACCGATGACCAATTTCGGAATAATGGGAACCCTAATTGGTCATCACCCTACATATAGGCTATGGTCCCCAATACACCGGACACAATGCACACCGCCTCTTCTCCCCATCTGAAGAGCGACTAAGGCATAAGGAATTCAGGTTGAGGAAGAACCACAAGCCAACGGGTGTTCATTACCCGTCTCTATCTTTCTCTTTCCCTCTTTGTGTTTCAGATCCAACAGTTGGTGATCAAATCTAGTACTCTTGAAGAACGCTTAAGATCAGGAATTTATTCAAGTCTGTAAATCTTTAATAATCTAACATGATGTAGATCCTAGGTTTTGTGGTGTTTTGTTCTAGGATGTATACATCTAGTTATGTATGCTTCAAAGAATAAATAAAATAAAGAATCATGAAATAAAGGATTAATTCTAACATCATCAACTTCTTCTGCAACATCAGAATCCCGACATGGTAATGTGGCTTTTGAATAAATATGATTTAATTCAATTAGTTTTTCTTTTTTCACCCTTTTGGATTCAAGGTGTGTGGTACTATGCTATCATCCATGATGAGCAACATTATGTTCCAGTACGTGAGAATTAAGCGGCGGATTTCAAAAGAATGTTCCAGTGCTATGCTATCATTGTGGGATTTGATGGCTCAGATAAAAGCTCCCATTATTGGGAAGTTCCAAAAGTACGGTGGTGTGTGTGTCTGTTTGGGAAGATGAAGGAAGGACCCAAGGAGCACTAGCCACTGGGCAAACATGTCAAGTTGCAGAAGAAGTTGCGCAGATGGAGAAGAACGTGGGGTGGGTGGAGAAAGAAGAACAGAAAAAAAGAATAATCTGATTTTGTTATAAATTTTAATTAAATAAAAATAAAATAAATTTAAATAATGATGTGGCAAAGTTTGATTGGACGATTGTGTAAAGATGGTTTACACTGTTAGTGCACAGCAATATCCACAAAAATTGAGACAAATCAAAGGATCAAAGTGAACCTTTTAAAAGTTAAGAGATCTAAAAAATAAGTTATGAGATCAAAATGGTATTTTAGTCTAATTTTTTTTAGAAAT
>JAUPTC010000854.1:0-34118 GCA_030762895.1 Sophora flavescens | reverse complement strand
TTCAATGATATTGAACGCTTCAGTCAGAGGTCTATTCATAAAGGCTCCACCAGCTGCGGAGTCAAGTGACACCTTCAAAGAGTAATCCAATCCGTTGTAGAAGGTATGCACTAACAACCACCTCTCGAGCCCATGATGTGGGCAATACTCTAGCAATCCTTTGTGACGATCCTAAGCTTCGGATAAGCGTTCTCCGTCCTTTTGGAAGAAGTCGATGATCTGAGTTCGTAGGTAAGCAGTCTTGGATGGAGGGAAGAATTTCTCCAAGAATGTCTGCTCCAGTTGGTCCCAAGTTGACAAAGTATTAGCGGACACTTGCTTCAACCAAGCTTTTGCCTTTCCAGTCAGAGAGGAGGGGAATAACCTCAAGCGAATAGCATCAATTGGGGCACCATGAATTATTATTGCATCGGTGAACTCCAAGAATGTCTCCACATGATCAGTCGGGTCCTCCGAGGGTAATCCTCCAAATTGATTTTGCCTAATCATGCCAATTAACAGAGGCGGCATAGTGTAGTTTTCTGCCTCAATTTCTGGCCTAGCAATCCCAGTTCGTAAACCCCTAGCATTTGGGGCTGCGTAGTCCTTCAGTAGTTTGGTATCCGGTAGATTCGCCATGAGTGTAACGGGAATCAACCTTTCTCTCGCTCTTTGTCTTTGTAGTCTCCCACGTCTATGAAAGGTCCTTTCTATCTCGGGGTCAACTTCAATAAGATTTCCAAGACTTTGGAATCTTTGCATAAGAGAGAAAAATTCCTGCAAAGAGAGTGGTAGATACTCTAGAAAAAGAAAAAGAGAAAATTTTAATATATATATATATATATATATATATATATATAAAAGGTCCAGAAAAATCAATTTAAAAATTAAATTTAGATTCAAGAAAGCACAATCCCCGGCAACGGCACCAAAAACTTGATGGTGCTCGAATCCACAAGTGAACGGCTTCGTCGTCAAGCAATAAAAAGATCGAATCCACAGGGACCGTGATCTTAAATAACTATCAATTATTAAATCAATTAAACTGGACTAGAAAAAGAAGATTTGGAAAAGATTTGGTTTTTAAAAGATTAACTAACAAATCAAATATCTAAAACGCAATCAAGAACAAAATAGGAAAGTAAATCAAATCTGAGATTTTTTCAATATCAAAAGAGATTCCCAGGAATTGGGTTACCAACAAGACTGCTCATGTTACTAAATTAATATCGAAATTTGCTTTGAAGGTGAATTTATCCTAATTAAGTTAATGTTCCCTCTCGGGATACAAGAACCGTGCCCGATTAAACCAACCCCTACTCTCGTGGTAATTGAATTTAAATCGAACCTTTTAACCTTTGTGACAATTCAGTGAACCCTCGAAGGACCGCTTCTAACTCTCGTGATTTAAGTCATAAGTTTAATTCCTATAGATCCAATACCTAAGTTCACTGCTAGGTTCCTCCTTAGAGTATCTATGACATGTAAATAAGTACGCACCAGATTCACAAGTAATTCATGCAATAGGAATCAAATCGAAAGCAAATTGAAATTAACAAGAAGTAAAACATCAATTCATAACATAAAACAAATCTTGGGCATAACCCCAATTCCTAGAAATAAAAACACTACTCAAGCATTGCCATGTTCATAGCAAGCTTGATTAACAAAAGGATAAAAGAAAACCTAAGAGAAGAGAAGAAATTGGAGAAGAAGAGAAATCCCAATTTTTGCCTAAGGTAGCAGCCTAAGTCCCCCTATTTTCGAGCCTAATTGCTCTATTTATAGAGTAGGGTAACTTGAATCCCAAGCAATTACAAAATCAGATCAAATCAGGTTGTAAAATTCCAGATATTGCACGTCACGATCGTGATGCCTGTCATGGCCAGGCCGTGACATATTCTGTCTTGGAAAACTTGGCACTGATGGCCTATCACGACTGTGATGGCCATCACGGCCTAGCCGTGACAGGTTCCGACTTTTTCATTTTTTTCTTTTCAGTCTTGCTCGATCATGGCCGTGATGGCTGTCACGGCTAAGCCGTGATGGGCTCTGTTTGGCTCATTTTTCTTACTTTTCAAGCTCCATCTTCATGCAAGCTCCATCATGGTTGATCTTGAACATTTTAATCTTCAATTCCTGCACAACAACACCACAAAACCGCCTTACCCGTTCCATGGTAAAAACTAACAAAAATCAAATTAAAAATGCCTAAACTACATGAAAATGCATGCAATAGGATAAAGAAATATGAGGTGTAATCACACTAATCAAGGATGATATATATTAACCTGGGGATGATTCATTATTTATGTGTTGATTGTCCGTGACAATTACTGTATAATTTACTATGACTATTTTCCGCTTTTTGATGATAGAACTGTTTCTTATCCCCTGTATATTTCTGTATGTTGTATTTTATCTCCTTGTGGAATCGTATGAGAAGTCCCTATGGATGAGAGTAACCATGAGGAGTTGGATGGAACTCCTTACGAACCGAAGGCTGGAGGACGAGTTGTGACCCATGGTGATTAGGGTCTAGTTAGTTATGGCTAGTGCATCTCGTGGGGCGTATTTTTATTATGTTTTTCGCTGTTTAACTTTTTGTCTAAGTATATGCCTGTGAGGGATCCTACTGATAGGATATCCTCAACAGTGTTTTGTAATATGCATAATATACTTATATTGTGATATGTCATTCTATATGAAGTTGTATACTTTATAAGTTAAGTTTTAATTTTTACGTATTTTCACGTTAACCGTGCGATTAAGTAATTAAATAATGAGGTTTTAATCTAATGACACAAAGAGGCGGGTGTCTGGCAACATCTTACCAATACATCACGACAACTTTGACCATTAAGCATCAAAGTTTAACATCATGCGGTAACCAATCGTTATCGACTTAACCATCTTAACTTTTTACATTTAATTATCTTGGTTAAAGCTTAATTAGATTATCTATCTTGTCTTTACTTCGATTGATGTCTTATTTCGTCATAGGAACAATGTGGGTGAAACACCCTTGTTCCCACTTAACATCCGGTTCGATTGGGGAGAACGATCATGCTGATCCCCGCACGCGGGCGTCTTGGCATTGAGCACCGCGCGTCGTTTATTGAGCACGATCGTGCTTCTTCGGAACATGGCAAGATTTTCTAGGCGAAGGTTTGGGAACCATTGCCAAACTCCTAGGGCACTCATAGATCAATCCTATTGGCTTTTAACTACACGATCAAGTATTAGTCTCGTTCCTCTTATTTAATCTTCATGTCTCATGATCATTGGGAGTTAATCCTTTAATTCTGATTTTATTATTAACATCCCTAAAGCACTCGTGGATCAACCATAGGGTCTTAACTATACCATTGACCATTAACCTCACTTCTCTTTTTCTAAGATTCATGTCTTATGAACATTGGGAATTATCCCTTAATTCTGATGTCATTACTAACATCCCTATATTTTAATTGGTGTGTTTGTAACCATAACGACATTCGTCAACATCGAATATCAAACCATACAATCATGGCATCATCGTCATCCATAGTAATTCACAATTTAAAACATACCAATCATATAGGAAGCATGACATACATATAACAAGCAACATCACTTTAACAATTAGCACACAACAGGGTCATGGGTTAACCCTTCATCTTACAATAGCCCAATGCCTACATGTTATACTAATCTCTTTTCCCCAAACCTGGTATGACGGTCTAATTCTATGGTCAACTTAAGCTAATCCAAGCTTGGCTCCCTCAAACGATTCAACAGTTCAATAAATCTTGGTCAAAACATCAAAGAAGGAAGAACAATTGATCCCCGATTCAAGAAAACAAAAGGGAGATTAATAACGAGTTTACAAGATTACCTTAATCGACACTAACGTTCGGTTTACTCTCCAATCGCAAACAAGAATGCCGAAGAACACGAAGGGGCTTTAAAGAGAAGAGGGATGAGAGGTTTCTGTCGCATAGGGATTGCGAAAAGTGTCAAAATGAGGGTTGTAACCCTCATCACTCACTTAGTTATATTGCTAGACTAAAATGTCTTTGAGAACTAGACACAATCGTATCTATCAAGAGACATAGCTGTGTCCCTTACCAGAACAACGTTTTCGAGAATTAGACACACTTGTTTCCCGGGACAAAACAGTGATTTAGAGAGGTAGACACAGCTGTGTCTATCAGGAGACACAACTGTTTCGAGCTCCAGGAGAGTGCAACAAATGCATTAGAAATGGATTTTTGACCAGAAAATCCCACTTAACCCCATTTTAAATTCCCTAAAGCACCTTTATGATAATCTAGCACAACATACAACTATATACAACGCATAAAAACATATGTTAGAAAAATTGGGTGTTACAACATCAAAATACAATAATCAAAGTACAATAAAATGTTATATAATTTTTCCAAAAAAAATGTACCCTTTTTATATAGGATGCAACCTTTCAATGTAAACAAATTCAATACCATACATAGATATATGATGATATTATTATAATTATTAAACAACAAGGCGGGTGTCTGTATCCCCATCTCCGCCCCGTCCCCAGTCAAAGCGGATTTTCCTCGTCAAAGTCGGGACGAGTTCGGATGAGTACCCATTGGTTCGGGTCTTTGCTATGCCAAAGACCGAACTGTCAAAGAGTGGTCAGGTATGCATTTACAATTACAACCGCACAATAATATAGTCACAAAAGTAATTGGGCCTAATAAAAATAAGTCCAGTGTCCTAAGTTAACCCATTAACCATGTGAAGGTGAGCCCTGTATCTAGGGGTGACAAAACGGGTTGAGGCCGACATGCCAACCCGTTAAACCCGATTTTTTTTATGGGGCGTGTTATAGTTTTCAACCCATAAACCAGCAGAGCCACCCGGGCAAGAAAACGAGGCGAGAGCGGGATGGGACGTGTTGGCCGGTCTGGTTGGCTATTTTTTTTTAAACAGGCTATTTTTAATTTTTTGGTTAAATTAATACTTTGGTCCCTATATGTGATACGAATTCTCGATTTGGTCCTCATACATGAAAAATTATTAAAATGGTCCCTATACGTACAAAAAGTCCCCATTTGGTCCCCATACATTACCTGTTTGGTTCCTATACGAGCAAAAAATTATTAAATCAATCCTAAAATTTTTGTATGGCGGGGACCAAATAAGGACTTTTTGTACTTATAGGGACCAATTTAAATAATTTTTTATGTATAGAACCAAATTGATAATTCGTGTCACGTATAATAACCAAAGTAATACTTAAACCTAATTTTTTTCTTTAAGTTTTCATTTTTTCACTCTGACCCATTTTCACATTTTTGCACTTTTATTACCCTTCTCTTTCTAGGGTTTCATTTTTTGCTTTCACAGTTTCACCCTCATAAAGTCACATCCACACTCTCACCACCATCACTCTCAGTCAGCCTCCCCCCAAGCGGCGGCCGGCCGCAGCACAGCACCCCAGATCACGAATCGCACCCCAGCACAGCACGAGCGCTGCCGCCCAGCCGCCGCTCGTCCGGCCGCCTCGAAGTCGCCGGGCCGCCAGGTCGTTCTCTCTCGTCGTCGTCCGGCCTTCTCTCTGCAGGTATGTTTTCTCATCTCTGTTTATTCTTTCATTTACTTCTCTGTTTGTTTGTTTTTCAGTTATTTGAATATTTTCTTTGTTTTTTTACTTATTAGTTCTCTGTTTTGTTTAGTTATTTGATTTGATTTAGTTCTCTGATTTATTTATTTCAGTGTCTTCCAGTGTTTCATTTATTTATTCCCTGCATAATATAATATTTCAGTTCCTGTCGTGGTGTTGAAGAAGAAGAGAGAGCCCTTGTCCGAGAGCTCCTCGTACGAGTTCTACGCTCTCCCTTGCTGGTTTCTGAGAGCGCTGTTGTCTACAGATTCAAGTGCCTCTCGCATTTGTTGCTCATCAACGGCGACACTCACAACAACTTGTTCAATGTCTTGTTAGGGTTTCTTACTGATTCACGACCTAAGGTATGTATGTACACACTTGAGTCGAATCAATGTTGTGTGTGTGCTAACTAGATAAGATATTTCAACAGGTCAGAAGGCAATCTCAGTTGTGTCTTCGTGATATCTTGTTGAACATTCAAAATTCTTCGCTACTACTTGAGGAGGAGTTGCTAAGCTTATTGGCGCTTTCTATCTCATCAGATAAGAAGAACATGCCCATTTATTGCAAGCCTGCTTGATGCTGGAATCAAAAAACTTTATTCCATTAAGAGCCAAATATGTGTAGGTACGCTTCCTTTTGTCTTTAGTTATCTTAAAGGTTTAAATGATATTTTGAATTATTATATTATTATGGTGTGTGTTTGTGCATATAGTTACTTAATTCCAGAAACAAGCATGCAATTGTAAATATGCAGACATTTTGGAATCTGAACATGAAGAGGCCATGCATGCTGCCACTGATGCACTCAAGAACATTATCAATTCTTGTATTGATGAAAGTTTGATTAAACAGCGGATCAGATAACTTTGGATGAAAACAAAGCATCAAGGAGATCAGGGCCAACCATTATTGAAGAAATTTGTGCGACTATTGTGAGCTTACTTGATTGTCGCTATACTACTGTCTGGGACAGAGAGTATTTCAAGTTGTTTCAGCTATGTTTCATAAATTAGGTATTCAGATTGCCGTCTAAGTCTTGTTTTACTTTCTTGCATTGACTTATATAATTTGTTGATTTGTCATGGGTAAGTATTGTTTCGTGTTTGATTAATTTATACAACCTGGCGTTGTCCTTCTCCTGGTTTCTTTATTAGCTTTGGACTTGCAGTATTTTTTTAATCTCATTCCTCAAATAATAATGTGGTGTAAACTTCTTTTTACTAATAGGAACCTCCAATAACTAGGTGTTTGTGAGGAGAAATAGAGGTGCGGGGGGAGTATGACCCAATGTAACTAACTGCTGAGGTGGCAGCAGTGAGGTAGTGAGGGTGTGGGAGTCAGTTGTAAAATGGGTATATAGGGAATGAATGAGAGAGTGAGAGGCAGGCTGGAATCCGGATAGGACTTGGGAGAGATCAGGCGCTCTCTAATTTGCCTAGGCTGTCTTTCTTCTTTGTCTCTGTATCTGTTCTTTCTTTTCCATACCCAAGCACTGATATCAGCTGATACAGGCTTGAGGACAGTAATAACACAACATATTTCCTTTCTAACTTCCCTATTAATTCCTGGTACCTATCACTCTTATCAGTTACTGATATTTGTTATTGATGCTATTATTAATGCAGGAGATTATTGTACTGACTTTAAGAGAGGAATACTCAATAACTTGGAAAATATGCAGAAGCGGCCTGATGAAGATTTTCCCATTAGGAAGCAGGTGTACCCTTCTTTTCTATGTTGTGTTACATTTTTTTTTTGATAAACTATACTAGTGTGAATGTCAAGATATTATACCACCAGCTTGGATATGTTCTATTTTCCTAGCAGGACCAAATGTCCCAATTTTGAACAGTTTCTCATGAATATAAAATCCAGAAGACTAACTACATATATCAAGATCCATAAACTAAATTGATAGAAAATATCATGAGTCTCATATTCACCTACCAAATTCAAATAAGGGAGTAGGGTCCTGAAGCAAGGTTGATTATCGGAAGGGAGGGGGTGGTCGGCCCCGGACAGGGTGGGGGTGGTTGCGGAGAAGAAAGTGTGAAATGAGAGGAAAGAAAAGGTTCCGGTCGAACAAGGTTTCGGATGAAAGTGAGAGAGGAAAATAAGGGGCAGGCATTTTCATTAGGATTTTACCCATTTTGGGCCCATATTTTGGGTCGGGTCGCACAACCCGGATGGCCCTAGAAGACTGTTTTGCCTTGAATTTTACTAAAAGAGCGGGCTTTTAGGTCTGTGCCCGCCATGCGGCCGCCCGCACCGGTCATGTGAAATCCGCCACGCAACTGCCACCGTATGGCGTTTCCTTCAAACCCGCCACCGCTTTCCGCCATGGCACCGCCATAACTGCTATTCGATAACACTGGTTATTGTTCTGCATGGTTTTCATTTCTTACTCTACACTTTGCAGCTTGATAAACAGGGACTGATAGTGTCATCAAGGAGCGATGCACTTGCTTACTTTTTGTGGTCTCTGTTGCCTTCGTTTTGCAACTATCCTATGGATACTGCTAAAAGTTTCATGGATCAGCAAAGCTAAAAGAACTTGATATTCGTGGAATAATATGCACTAATTTGCAGCTTCTGATTCAACAAAACAATAATATTTTGGACTCAAATGATATGGATTATATTGGGCAAGATATTGCCGAAGAACAAGTTTTGGTTCATTGTTCGCAACAGGTTGCAATGGAAAAGTCAGCTGCAAAGATCTGTCAGAAGTATTCCTGAAATCTGCGAAAGATGATGGTGGTTGTTTGCAGGTACTGAAACTAAATAAATTGGGAAAGTTGCTTCAATGTGTTGTAGTTAAGCAGAATGTATGCGTCCCACATTTTTGAGCACACATGTTGGAATAACATAAAACTAGAGTTTGTAATTCTGTAAATTGCTCTCTAATGGTTCTAGGTTTTCTGTTGAGTGTTGCCTGCATACATGCTATGCATCCAGTGCACATGTTTCAGTTTTCATTGTAATTGTATATTTTGATGCAGCTTTTTCCATTTAATACTTTTAGATTTACATGTGATATGTTAATTGGTTGAGGTACTTGATGTCCTGTGTGAATCACTATATTGGAGCGACAAAGATTTATGGTATATATGTTGGTCAGTGTCAAACAAATAATTCTCACCAACAGTTTGTGCTTTGGTCAGAGTTTTGTTTTTATATGATAGTCTGAACTCACTTCATGTACGTAGTAAATAAGCTTATGTCTTGATTTAAGTCCATGTATGTGCTCTATGTCTCTTTCTAAAATAATATTCATCTTTAATAAAAAGTTGAATAGTGATTATTTGGACTTCTAAAGATTATTGATTTTTATTGATCGTTAGTTCTCTACAACAAGAACGAAAGCTCTAGAATTGTGCTTTCAAATTTCAACTCTTCAATTGTGAATATAGAAGGGACATATTGCAGATAGGTGAGTATAAGAAGCACAAGACAACCATAAGTCATAGGTCTTCATTAGATTAATGGTGATTTTTTGAAATGTTCATTAGTGGCATCTATTTTAATTCCTTAAGTTCTATGTTGTCAATAGCGGGCAATAGCGAAGCGGCACTGGAGCACGACGAGATCGCACGTAGCAGGGCGTTGTTGTGTAGAGGGCATCACATTCGTGAATTGCGGCCGCCACATCGAAGGTCGCGGGTTTTGCCCTTTAATAAACCCTATTTACGATGATGCTTTGGTGGTTTTCCTTCCTACGTTCTCCTCTTTTCTTCTGTTTGTTGCAGATGCTACCTTCTCTGCTACTAGAATTAGGATTTCTTGTTTCCTCAGCGTTGTTCTTGCATTTTTATTCTTACTTTCACTCTTGAAAGTTCTATATTGTTCTTTAACTCCGAGTTACTCTATTCTGCCCCCACTTAAACCCATTAAAAGCCAGTTTTAGTAAAAGTCAATTTTACCCTCACTTAGTTTCACCCAGTCAATTTTGTCTAGGATTTCACATGTTCTTCCTCAGACAGACACTAGCCGCACACACCTTTTTTCTTCCTCACTTGAATGGCCGGAAAGGATGAATATTCCAGCACCCCATCACGTTTCCCGGTAAGCATGACCATTTTCCGAGCAAGCCTAGTGGCATTCCTAGGTCATCCCTCTGTTTGTAACTTTGTTCCAACGAGGAGTTTGTCTCTCTGTTCAGCCATCCTATACCTATGATCTTCAATGTAGCGGCCATCCTGCTACATTGAAGTCGTCTATCCTCTGTTCGGTCATTCCTCTGTATGTAACCTTGAAAGACTGCTACTTTGAAGTCTATACCTGATTTTGATATATGGGCAATTTTTGCCAATGATATTCCCTTGGAAATTTGTTAAAGGGACTCCACCAAAAAATATGGCTACAAAAGGTAGAATGTTGTCATATAGACAAGTTCTTTGGCGTATTAACATTTCATGATTTACTGTATCCTTTTCATGAATACATTGGTTGCCTATAATGATGATTTTGCTTCATTTACAGTGCATAATTGGCTATATTGCTTCTATAGCAAATAAAGCCGATGTGCACAATTTATTTGAGGTGAAAAAGCAGAAGCTTGATAAATTCACTCAAAAGGAATAATGAAATAGACTATTCCAAAAATTCTATGCAGATTATCGATAATATTCTATTTCTCTCCAATGTGTCTAAATTGTTTTGTTTTTTGTTTTTTCGTAAAGTTGAAAAAAAATTAGCCTATTCTGCATTTCACTTTAATTATCTTATTTACTTGTTGGGTGTCCGTATTTATGTCATTGAATTTCTTTTTATCCCGGGAACAGTTTCTTGATTTTGCAGCTTTTCTTTGTTGCCGGCTTAGATGATAAAGATATTGCTTCATTATTTCAAAAATAAAGCCAGCATTGAAGGTTTGGCTGAAATATATGGTGCTTAACTTTCTTTGCAAGCAATTTCAAACTCCTTAATCAAGTAGGTAAGTTTGTATGGCTAAAGTGATTATTATTTGGAGGATGTTGAAGGTGTCATGCACAAGAAGGCATACAAAGTACTTCCAATCATTCTCAGTGTATTTCTATGCATTATCCTATTCAAAATTTTTATTAACATAAATGCTCAGAAGTATTTTAATATTTTGTCATTTCGTCTCAAAGTATTCTTGTTGCAACTTCTTGGTTAAAATGTTTCAATCACTAGTCTTGTCATGGGTATGCCCGTTGTCCAAAAAAATAGATGATTGGTTTTTATTAATTAATGGTTAAGTTGTTGAAGTGATCATCGAAGGTGTCGATAATGTACATTTTAGCTATAGAATTGGTGTTTCTTAGTGTGATCTAGTTTCATTTAGTCAAATATTGCATCTTACAGTTTTCTCTTTGGATTATTCTTGTCAGAGTTCGGATATTGTTTCATCGAAGTTTGAGGAACTTATGGTTGAAATTCTTCCTTCATACCATTTTTCCGCCAACGTCATAGACTTGATTGCCTTTCTTGCTTAATAGTCCACATCACGAAGTCAAAGGTATTCAAAGTCGGGTTGTTGCTTCCATGTTTGTCCCCTTGAGGCATGCTTTTGTCTTGTTGCATATGTACGTTGTAGAATATTGACATTCAGCATAGTATGAGCATAAAGAATCGACATTGTGCAATCGGCTATAGGATAATTTGGGGCACTTGTGAAAATTTGTTGGTTCTTTTCTTACTCATATAATACTTGCTCTTAAAGAGGTAATGTAGTGTTAATTGTCAAAGCTTTTTTAGTCATGCAGTTTAGTTGCAATTTTCCACGTAGCATTTTTTTATAATAAATGGACGCGTATGCAGTGTCTTCTATTAGCTTTGCCGGATTTTTCCTTGGGCTTGCATCGCATGCCACTGGCATCATCCAAATGATGGTATTCAAGTGGTAAATAATTTATGGTACTCGTGATTCCATAATGACCATCAAGTGGGTGATCTTTACATACCAAGTAGACCCATAGTCCTCCGAAGGGTGGTTTGGTGGTCAGGATAGGATATTGATTGATAGGATAAGAGAGCATGATAAGAGTAGGATATGAAATGAGCAGGATGAGCTGTTATCCTATCCGACATTTGGTGTTCACTAAATAGCCAAATGGATAGCATTATAGTTTTAGCATGAATTTTGAAATTTTCGATTTTATTCTAAAAATTTTCATATTTTCTTATATTTTACTTTTTTTTATCATTTTCATTTTTTAAAATTATATAAAAAGACAAAATTATCCTTGTGATAAAATTACGTATAATATTTTAAATTTTTAAAATATTGTTCAACTTACATTAAATTTTCTAAATATTCATTTTTAGTTTTTACTATATATAAAATTAAATTAATAGAATAATTTTTATATTTTTCAGTTTTTTAAAATAATATAAAACAACAAAATTAGTTTTTGACAAAAAAATTCTATTTTTTAAATTCTGTTTTAATATTTTTATTATTTAGAATATCTTATATTTTATTATACTTTTTTTAGTAACCATGTTATAATTTTTTATACTTTAATTATTTTATATATAAAATATTTTATATTTTATTATACTTTAAATCACCGTATCTTATCCTGTTGGGTTCTAACTCGGCTATCCCCTCGGGATAGGATTTTTAACTAGATGGACATGATTGGATAAGTGATGCGATTGCTTTATCCTATCCAAATTTTGTCACCAAACAATAGTTTCAAACGGGATATGATAACTTATCCTATCTTGTCTCTCTTATCCTAACCACCAAACGAGCCGAGGATCCAACAAGCACATATGGCTCCAATAGGATATTTTTTGGTTGGGTTTTGCTAATTTACATTTGAGCATATAAAAGCTCTAAAAAGCTTCAACCTATGAGCCCAATATGGTTGATAAAATTTTTAACATATGCAAGTTGAAGGGAAGCCTTTGGCATTGTTTGTATGTGTTAGAAACTCAACAATGGTCGAAGATAGAGAGAGAGCGGGAAGAAAGAGAGGGAAATCTGAATTCAAAATATGTATTATTAACTTGAGTGTAACATGTACATGTATGCTAGCTATAGCATTCTAGGGAGTCATAAGGAAGCTAAGTCCTAACAGCCTGGCTAACCCTTATGACTACCTAGTATGCTTGGGTATAGCATACTAGGTAGTCATAAGGAAGCTAAGTCCTAATGACCTAGCTAACTTAGCATGAGTCGATGTCTGTTGCAACCTTGATTTATACTAACACCGTTATGCATATATACTCTAATACACCCCCTATAAGTCTAAGGAGGGTTTACAACACAGCTTGTCAAATACTCCAAGATTGCTTCTCAACTCTTCAAACCTTGTTTGAGACAAAGGTTTGGTGAGCAGGTGCAACCTAATCTTGTCAAGGGATATGACAGATCTATAGGGACTTGTTGAGGACCTTCTCCCTGACAAAGAAGAGGTCAAGTTCCATATGTTTAGTTCTTGAGTGGAGGTCTGGGTTGTGTGAGAGACGGTGCTTAATTTGCACACCAAATCATCGGTTGTAGTCTGTCAACTTTCAGCTACTTGAGCAAGATTGGAGCCAAAGTACCTTTATGGTGGTGGCAGTCGGGCTTTGTACTCTGCTTCAGTGTTGGACCTGGCTACCAGTGGTTGCTTCCTTGACTACCAAGACACAAGATTGATCCAGATTTGCTGCCCGTGTAGCGTCACTAAAGGCTGCGGTGCTAGAGGTCGACCTTTAGGAGCGAGTTTCAGCACCAAACCATGAGAGGATGTTCCTTGTAGATACCGATAATCCTCTTTCTTCTTTCCAGTGCTCCTTAAGTGGTTGAGACAAAAATTGACAAACATTGCTTACACTTAACCAAATTTCGGGTCAAGTTATGGTGGCATAGTGGAGGTGCCCCAACTATAGATCTCGTATAAAGGGGATCCGGCATGTAGTTTGCATCAAACTTGGCGAACTTGTAGATGTTGCCGATAATTGGGTTCCGCATACCTCTTGCATCTCCCATGTGAGCTTTGTCAATACATCTTTAATGTATTTGGTTTGGGAATGAATGAGTCCATCACTCAGGCGGTTTCTCACTTCTACACCTAGGAAATAGTCAAGGTCTCCAATCATGGTAGTGTCTCTTGATCTAGTGGGGCAAATCCAGCATTCAGCTTCGTAATGAGGTTTGTAATTCTCTGAGAAAATGTCCGGTGATGATTAATATCATTAACATAAACTAGAACATAGGTAGAGTGCCTTGATCTAGTGTCAACGAACAAAGATTCATCGTGACTTGCTTGATTGAAAACCAAATTGAACAAGAGTCTTCATCAACCTTCCAAACCAAGCTCTTGGCACTTGGCTGAGGCCATAAATGGCTTTGTTGAGCTTGCACCCTTGGCCTTGCACGCTTGGCAGTTGTCTGCTTTGAAACCCAATTGATTGTTCCAGGTACACTTCCTCCACCAAAAGTCAATTGAGGAGATATCCAGTGATGATTATATCATTAACATAAACTAGAACATAGGTAGAGTGCCATGATCTAGTGTCAACGAACAAAGATTCATCGAGACTTGCTTGATTGAAAGCCAAATTGAACAATAGTCTTCATCAACCTTTCAAACCAAGCTCTTGGCACTGCTTGAAGCCATAGATGGCTTTGTTGAGCTGCACCCTTGACCTTCGTTGGGCTTTGAAACCCAACCCATTGTTCCAGTACACTTCCTCCACCAAAAGTTCATTGAGGAATGCATTTTTACATCTAGCTGCTAAATGTAGCTGGCTCGTTGTTCATAGGAACACCACATCATATAACAGTTCCATTGATCTACACGTTCTTAACAAACAGATTTAAGTAGCACTGCGGGGTTTATAGTCAGAATGGGACATACAGAGGAACCCCCAATATCTCTCCACTGATTGTCACCATCCGTAGTGTAAACTTTGACATTAGTTTTTGTTTTGTTTTGAATATCGGATCCAACAATATTGCAAGTATCGTTTACTTTGTCATGCCCAAATACAAGCATGTGGGAATCCAAAATATTGAATTTGCTTCGTACAGATGGCGCTTCAGACATTAACTTCATAGTTAGATTAAAGAAAGGAATCCAATATCCGAGCGGCCCTAATTCAAATTCGCATCTAGCTAGACAAAGTAAACCGTTGCATGAACTAACGGGCTTGTATCCTTCATCAATAGTGTAGTTCAAATCATTTTGTTCCCTAATATGGAAGGATGACCTCTCAAGACGCTCCAAATATGATATGATTAGTTTGCGTTGCCTGGTTTTCGTCGTCCTGATCTTGATGTGGTGGGTTGTGTGGCTCTTGGTCTTGGCCATAATACGATTGAATTGCGGTTTCTTACCATGACCAAGAGCCATACAACCTACCACATCTATATCAAGACGACAAAAACCTAGAGAACACAAACTAATCATATCATCTTGAGAATTTCTTGAGAGGTCATCCTTCCATATTAGGGAACAAAATGATTTGAACTACATTATTGATGGAGGATACAAACCTGTCAGTTAATGCAACAGGTTATTCTGTCTAGCTAGATGTAAATTTCATTTATGCTGCTTAAAATATTGGATTCGATTTTTTAACCCAGCTATAAAGTTAATGTCTGAAGTGCCATTTGTACACAGCAAATTCAATATTTTGGACATGATTGGATTTGGACATGACAAAGAAAATGATACTTACAAGGTAGTATTGGTGGATCCGATATTCAAAAAATAAAATAAAAAATTATGTCAAAGTTTATATTATTGGTGGTGACAATCAATGTAGAGATATTGGGTTTCCCTGCATATCACGTTAAGACTAAACCTCGCAATGGGCGTGACTACTTAAATCTGTTTGTTAACGTGTAAATCAATGACACTCTTAATTGGCTAATAGTTCATTATCATGTGGTGTTTCCTATGAACAACGAACCTTGCTACATTTACTAAGGATCGGTTAGGGATTATTTTAGTTGACGACAAGTGAGACCTACAAACAGATGTAGCTACCATGTGGCACTTGATGATGAGATAACCTATGCTAGGGAGATGACACAAGTTGGGATTTTGATGGATTGTCTGTCCTTTTCTTATTATTCCAAGATGATGACTCATTTTGTGCATAAGCTGTGGTTTTCTAGTGTTGTGCAAGATCGGTGCTAAAGTAGTCAATGTCATCCACCCACACTATGCATTTGTTGCCTCCAAATTCTGTGGGAATGTACCACCTCATCCTTTTCACAATTAGAGAATTATGTAGCATCATAGGTTCTCTGGCCATAGTAATGTCGGCCTTTACCATTCTAAGACATGTTGAGTGGTAGCAATGCATTATCATACAACATATGTTGCTCGAGAGACATTGGAATAATTGAAATATTAATCCTCGCCCATACATTCCAAGAGTCTCTCATCCTAAACTACTTCGTCTGCATACCACAAAGTGAGTCATCATCTTGGAATAATAAGAATAAGACAGACGATCCATTAAAATCTTAACATCTGTCCTCTCCCTAACATAGGTTATCTCATCATCAAGTGCTTGTGGTAATAGCGTCTTTCTCAGGTCGAGTGAAATGATCCCCAATCGTTCCTTAGTAAATGTAGCTGACTCGTTGTTAATAGGAACATCACATCATATAAGAGTTCCATTGATATACAATTTCTTAACAAATAGATTTAAGTAGCACTGCGGGGTTTATAGTCAGAATGGGACCCCCAATATCTCTCCACCGATTGTCACCATCCGTAGTGTAAACTTTGACATTAGTTTTTGTTTTGTTTTGAATATCGGATCCAACAATATTGAAAGTATCGTTTACTTTGTCATGCCCAAAACCAAGCATGTGGGAATCCAAAATATTGAATTTACTTCGTACAGATGACGCTTCGGACATTAGCTTCATAGTTAGGTTAAAGAAAGGAATCCAATATCTGAAGCAGCCTAATTCAAATTCGCATCTAGCTAGACAAAGTAATCCGTTGCATGAACTAACAGGCTTGTATCCTTCATCAATAGTGTAGTTCAAATCATTTTGTTCCCTAATATAGAAGGATGGCCTCTCAAGACGCTCCAAATATGATATGATTAGTTTGCGTTGTCTAGGTTTTCGTCGTCTTGATCTTGATGTGGATGGTTGTGTGGCTCTTGGTCTTGGTCATAATACGATTGAATTGCGGTTTCTTACCATGACCAAGAGCCGTACAACCCACATCATCTAGATCAAGACGACAAAAATCTAGAGAACACAATGTAATGATATCATCTTGAGAATTTCTTGAGAGGTCAGCCTTCCATATTAGGGAACAAAATGATTTGAACTACATTATTGATGGAGTATACAAACCTGTCAGTTCATGCAACATGTTACTTTGTCTGGCTAGATGTAAATTTCAATTATCTTTGCCGAATATTGGGTTCGTTTTTTAACCCGGTTATGAAGTTAATGTCCAAGCGTCATTTGTACAAAGCAAATTCAATATTTTGGACATGATTGGATTTGGACATGACAAAGAAAATGATACTTACAAGGTAGTATTGGTGGATCCGATATTCAAAAAAATGAAATAAAAGTTATGTCAAAGTTTATATTATTGGTGGTGACAATCAACGTAGAGATATTGGGTTTCCCCATATCCCGTTAAGACTAAAACCCCATGATGGGCACTACTACTCAAATCTGTTTTGTGAACATGTATATCAATGACACTCTTAATTGGCTAATAGTTCATTATGATGTGGTGTTTCCTATGAACAACGAACCAGCCTACATTTAATAAGGATCGGTTAGGGATTATTTTAGTTGACCTGACAAGTGAGACCTATAAACAGATGTTGTTACCACATGCACTTGATGATGAGATAACCTATGCTAGGGAGATGACACAAGTTGGGATTTTGATGGATTGTCTGTCCTTTTCTTATTATTCCAAGATGATGACTTATTTTGTGCATAACTGCGGTTTTTCTAATGTTGTTGTGCAAGATTGGTTCTAAAGTAGTCAATGTCATCCACCCACTCTATGCATTTGTTGCCTCCAAAATCTTGGGAGTGTACCACCTCAACCTTTTCACAATTAGAGAATTATGCAGCATCATAGGTCCTCGTAGGCCATAGTAATGTCAGCACTTTACCATTCTAAGACATGTTGAGTGGTAGCAAAGCATTATCATACAACACATGTTGCTCGAGAGACATTGGAAGAATTGAAATATTAATCCTCGCCCATAAATTCCAAGTGTCACTCATCCTAAACTCCTTCGTCTGTATGGGCGAGGATTCATATTTCAATTCTTCCAATGTTTCTCGAGCAACATGTGTTGTATGATAATGCATTGCTACCACTCAACATGTCTTAGAATGGTAAAGTCTTGACATTACTATGGCCTACCAGAACCTATGATGTTGCATAATTCTCTAATTGTGAAAAGGATGAGGTGGTACACTCTATGGTTTTGGAGGCAACAAATGCATAGAGTGGGTGGATGACATTGACTACTTTAGCACCAATATTGCACAACAACACTAGAAAACCCGTGCTTATGCACAAAAATATCTTGGAATAATAAGAAAAGAGATGGATTCCCTTTAAAATCCTAACATCTGCCCTCTCCCTAGCACAAAGTTATCTCATCATCAAGTGCTTGTGGTGATAGCGTCTGTTTATAGGTCTCATTTGTCGGTTCTAGTGAAATAATCCCCAATCGTTCCTTAGTTATTGTAAATAGCTCGTTGTTCTTAGAAACACCACATCATATAAGAGTTCCATTGATCTACACGTTCTTAACAAACGATTTAGTAGCACTCTGAGGTTTATAGTCGAATGGGACATACAGGAGCAACCCCCAATATCTCTCCACCGATTGTCACCATCCGTGAGTGTAAACTTTGACATTAGTTTTGTTTTGTTTTGAATATCGGATCGAACAATATTGAAAAGTATCGTTTACTTTGTGATGCCCAAATCCAAGCATGTGCAATCCAAAATATTGAATTTGCTTCGTACGGATGGCGCTTGGACATTAACTTCATAGTTAGGTTAAAGAAAGGAATCCAATATCCGACGAACCTAATTCAAATTAGCATCTAGCTAGACAAAATAAACTGTTGCATGAACTAACGACATGTATCCTTCATCAATAATTTAGTTCAAATCTTTTGTTCCCTAATATGGAGGGATGACCTCTCAAGACGCTCCAAATATGATATGATTAGTTTGCGTTGTCCAGGTTTTGCCGTCTTGATCTTGATGTGGTGGGTCAGTGTGGCTCTTGGTCTTGGTCATAATACGATTGAATTGCGGTTTCTTACCATGACCAAGAGCCATACAACCCACCACATCTAGATCAAGATGACAAAAATCTAGAGAACACAAACTAATGATATCATCTTGAGAATTTCTCGAGAGGTCATCGCTTCCATATTAGGGAACAAAATGATTTAACTACATTATTGATGGAGGATACAAACTGTCACTTCATGACAACAGGTTACTCGTGCAGGCTAGATGTAGAATTTCAATTATGCTTGCTTGAATGTTGGATTCGTTTTTTAACCCGATTATGAAGTTAATGTCTCAACGCTCATTTGGACAAAGCAAATTCAATATTTTGGACATGATTGGATTTGGACATGTACAAAGAAAACGATACTTTCAAGGTAGTATTAGTGGATCCGAGTATTCAATAAATGAAATAAAAAATTATGTCAAAAGTTTACTATTATTGGTGGTGACAATCAACGTAGATATATTGGGTTTCCCTGCATATCCCGTTAAGACTAAACCCCCCATGATGGCGCGACTACTCAAATCTGTTTGTTAATGTGTATATCAATGACACTCTTAATTGGCTAATAGTTCATTATGATGTGGTGTTTCCTATGAGACAACGAACCAGCATACGTTTACACTCGAAGATGAGATAACTTATGCTGGGGAGAGGACACAAGTTGGGATTTTGATGGATTGTCTGTCTTTTTCTTATTATTCCAAGATGATGACTCATTTTTTGTGCATAACTGCGAGTTTTACTGTGTTATTGGCAAGATTGGTGCTAAAGTTGCCTACAAAAAAAGTGGAAAGCTTATATAATTAAGATGGAAATATACATCTCAAAGCCAACTACGGTTAGGGTGTGGATTGACCCACCACCGGTGTTTTTTATATCCTTTTGATTCTTGTTATTTCCATTATGGTTGAGTAGTTTCCTTTATTTCTAGGATTGGGTAATGTACTTTGATATTATTATGATAAATATTTGATATTTTCTTTTTTGTTAATGTTTGACTTCATTTATTTGGTTAACTTATTGTGCCTTGTCGTGTGGATTGGTGATCACATATTTGCATGTCTTAGAAATTCTGGGGAGGAACCGAGAAGTGAACCTCCTATTGGATCCATAGTAATTGAATTTAGGACTTAGTTCACGAGAGTTGATGTGATCTAGAGCTGGAGCCATCATAGATGTTAAACATGAGTAAGCTCTCTTCAAATGTCGGGGAAGAAAAAGTAGTTTTTAATTTAACTAACTCTTATAAACACCTTTCTTTTGAGAATTATGTGTGCGTGGTTGAGTCATTGTCTTTAATGGTGAAAGTGGAGCTTAGCTCGGATGCCCTCCCAAACTTTCACAGCCAATGCTTCCTCAAAGGATGATGAGGATAAATTGATAAGCCAAAGAATTTAAAGCTTCCACCTAAAAGGAACAAAGCAATGAAGCTTAAAGTTGAAAAGACCTAAGAGGAAGCCTAGAAGATCAAGGATGGTATGAAGCGAGGTCGAGCTAATGACTTTAAACAAGCGTCTCTTGGGAGGCAACCCAAATTTTCTTTGATTTTCTTTTTAATTTCTTCTTTTTCTTTTGATTTTCGTGTGTCGAATTGTTGGTTGGTCCTACTGCATAGCGAGTCATTTTCTTTTATTCCTTCTCTTGTTTTAGAATTTTACATTTTTACATTACGGACAATGTAAATTTCTAAGCAGGGAGGGTTATTTTCATTTTCATTTGATTTTTGTTTGTGTAGATCATTGGGAGTTTCATGCATTTCCCGTTTCGTATTGTATTGCATCTTCATAATGCATTTTCACACCATCAAATCTCTTGCTTTTTAGTTGAATTTTGTGCACCTCTTGAAGATTTTGAGATGATATTGATTTGGAAACCAAATTGCTGGAGATCTTGTGGTAGGCAAGAGGTATTGTTTAATTGATAGTAGTGGTGGTTTCTTGATTATCAAGCATCAGTTCTCTAGATATGATTTTCCATTAATTTTTAAACCTCTAAATGTGAGAGAGCACATGGGATCTTTGTGGTATCTTTGATTTTTGTTCCCTTCCTTGTAATGAGTGTGGTTAGTTGGGTGAACCTAATTCGAACAGAAAGCATGATTTACGAGAACTCGAGCCTCTAATTGGACTTGGGATTTATTGCCTCTCTAGTTCTTGGTTTGTCTTTGCCTATTGTGATTGTTTGTTTCCGGGTTCCTCATTTAATATTGTCTCATGATCCCACTTCTTTGTTTGGCCTTAGTTGTTGCTTGAGGATAAACAAGATCTTAAGCAGGGAGATTTGATGTGTGTGAAACATCATATTTTGTTATTGTTTTGCATGCATTTTTAGCATGTATTTCCAAGGATTAATCTTTTCGTTCTTCCAATGTCTCTGTATCAACATGTGTTGTATGATAATACATTACTCACGCTCAACATGTCTCGAGAATGATAAAGTGCTGACATTACTATGGTCTACGAGGAACATATGATGTTGCCTATTTCTATAATTAAGGGGGAAGATGAGGTGGTGCACTCCCGAGATTTTTGGAAGCAACAAATGCATAGTGGGTGGGTGAAATGGCAACTTTGAAAGCTTTGTTTCACCTCTGTAGTCAAGTCATTTGTAACACTTGAATTTGCAATTTTTTCTTTAATTTGAATTCAACTTTGTTCGGTTATAGTTTTTAGTTTATGAACATATATCCGATTTTGCAAATGACATTTATTGTTGGCTTGCTTGATGTCTGGGAATGAATGAAGTTTATCCTTTTTAACAGACAAATATGTGTAAATAAGCTTCCCTTTTGTCTTTGGTTTTCCCAGAAGGTGTGATATTTTGAATTATGTAGCATTTGTGCATATAGTTACCTAATTCTCGAACCATTGACCATGGAAGTGTAAATTTTACTTTTATTGGTGTTAATTTGTCTATATAGTCGAACCATCTATTGGCAATAGCTTTGGTTGCATTCCTTGTTTGTAAATTATTGATGTGCAATTGTATGACTATTTTCCATGTAATACTTGTCATATTTATGATATGTTGGGGTACTTGATATCATGTGTGAATCACTATATTGGAGGCGACAAAGATTTAGGATATACATGTAGCCGTGTCAAACAAATAAATGTCAACGATGGGTTTGTGCTTTACCGTGATGACTCGAAAGAATCATTTTCCTCATATAGTCGGCTTAAAAACCTATAGGGTGTTATATGTACTCGGGCTTCCTAGCCTTTTTGCTAATCCTCGATAACAATATTAAATTGGTAAAATTGATACCAATTGTATTACTCGGACTTACAATTCTCGAGATACATTAATATTATACTTAACGAGTGTGAGGATGGAGAATTTGGATGTAGAAAAGAATCTTGTATGATGTCGATCGGCTATAGTGAAGAAACTTGGTGTTGCCCAGAGCTTGGAGGTAAGCATATTGATTTTAGAGGCGAGCAGAGATAAATTTCGAAGTGATATTACTCTTTCCTAATTCTTTAATTTATTTAAAAAGTTTATTTGTATAGCTTTTAACTGGGGAGTTAAATTTCTGGATATCAAATTTCTTTATATCTTTAATTGTGGGTATGCGTGTCTGTTTTAAAATTAGGCGAAGTCACTAGTCTAATTTTCTACCTTGATTTGCTTATTGTGCTGGAAATATTTTCAAATATTTTCAAAATGTTGAAGTACACACCATCCCAACCAGCTTAATTAACTGGTTATTTCGATTGATATTAGAGTTCAACATTTTGAGGTTGACAAAGATTTAGGGTCTATATGTGCTTAATGTCAAACAAATAATTGTCAACGGCGATTTGTGACTTTGGGCACACTTATGGCACAAAAGAATCATTTTCCTCGTATAGTCTGCTTAAAGACCTATAGGTCTTTACTTGATTTTATGTTCTCGTGGCTTCGTAGCCACTTTTTGTTGACATCCTCGTGACTAGTACTAAATTGACACGATTGATGCCAGCAAGACCTTTCGTATTCTTAAATTGACTACCACACATGTTAATTATCAAATTTGCTTTGAAGGTGAATTTATCCCAATTAAGTTAATGTTCCTCTCGGATACAAGAATTGTCTTGATTAAACCTACCCCTACTCTCGTAGTAATTGAATTTAAATCGAACCTTTTAAGCTTTATGACAATTCAAGAACCCTCGAAGGAGCGTTAACTCTAAGGATTTAAGTCATAAGTTTAATTCCTATAGATCCCAATCCTAAGTTCCCCTAGGTTCCTCAACCGATATCTCTAACATGCAAATAAGTACAGCACTAGATTACAGTAATTAATGCAGAGAATCAAATCGAAATCGAATTGAAATTAACGAAACGTCGATCCCGCATAAAAACGATGTGACGCCACGTCGCTAGAAATAAAGACAATACTTTCAGCATTAGCCATATTCGCAGAACGCTTGATTAACAAAACATAAAGAAAACCTAAGAGATGGAGAAAGGAGAAGAAAATCCACAATTTTTGCATAAGGTAGTCATCCAAGCCCCTATTTTTGAGTCTAATTGCTCTGTTTATAGGTAGGGTAGCATGAATCAAGTGGAAATTCAAAATCGGGATCAAATCGGGTTTTAAAATTCCGATATTGCAGCGTGGTAGTGTGATGCCTGCTACGGCAAGCGTGACATATTCTGCTCTTGGAAAACTTAGCGAGTCTGTCAGTAGTGATAGCCATCACGGCTCGGGCCGTGACAGGTTCTGCTTTCGTTTTTTTCTTCTTAGCCTGACTGCTCTCGTGATGTGTCGCATCACGAAGAAAGTCGATGGACTGTTTGACTCATTTTACTTTTTCAAGCTCAATGCCCATGCAAGCTCCATCATGGTTGATCTCGAACATTTAATCTTCAATTCCTGCCTACAACACCACAAAACCGCCTTACCCCGTTCAAGGTAAAAACTATCAAAATCAAATTAAAATGCACAAAACTACATGAAAATGTACAATATGATAAGAAAATATGAGTGTAATCATACTCATCAAGGATGATATATATTAACCTAAGGATGATTCATTAGTTATGTTGTTGATTGTCTAGTGACAATTACTTTGTATAATTTACTATGACTATTTTCCGTTTTGATGATAAAACTGCTTTTCTTATCCTGTATATTTTGTATGTTGTATTTTATTTCCTTGTGGAATCGTCACGAGAAGACCACTGTGGATGGCGTAACGGGAGGAGTAGATGGAACTCCCTACGACCGGAGGTTTGGAGGGACGTGTTGTGACCCATGGTGATTAGGGTCTAGTTAGTTATTGCTAGTGCATCTCGTGAGGCTTATTTTTATTATGTTTTTTTATTTATTAAACTTTTTGTCTAAGTATATGCTGTGAGGGATCCTCTCGATAGGATATCCTCAAGTTGTTTTGTAATATGTCATAATATACTTATATTGTGATTACCATTATATATGAAGTTGAATACTTTATAAGTTAAGTTTTAATTTTTACGTATTTTCACGTTAGCTGACGATTAAGTAATTAAATAATGAGGTTTTAATCTAATGACACAAAGAGCACGATTGGGGTGTCTCGGTCAACATCTTGACCAATAAGCATCACGACAACTTTGACCGTTAAGCATCAAAGTTTAACATCGTCTTGTAACCAATCGTTACCAACTTAACCATCTTAACTTTTTACATTTAATTATCTTGGTTAAAGCTTAATTAGATTATCTATCTTGTCTTTACTTCGATTGATGTCTTATTTCCGTCATAGAACAATGTGGGTGAAACACCCTTGTTCCCGCTCAACATCTGGTTACGATTGAGGAGAAACGGTCAGGCTTCGATCCTTTGCACGGGCGTCTTTGACATTGAGCAGCGTCTTTGTTTATTGGGCAGTCGTGCTTACTTGGAACATGGCGATACTTTATCAGTGAAGGTTTGGGAACCATTGCCAAACTCCTAGAACCTCATAGATCAATCCTATTGGCTTTTAACTGCACTGATCAAATATTAGTCTCGTTCCTCTTATTTAATCTTTATGTCTACAGTCATTGGGAGTTAATCCTTTAGTTCCGATTTTATTATTAACATCCCTAAAGTACTCATGGATCAACCATGGAGGTCTTTAATATACCATTGACCATTAACCTCGCCTCTCTTTCAAGATTCGTGGTCTTATGAACATTGGGAATTATCCCTTAATTCTTATATCATTACTAACATCCTTATATTTTAATTGGTGTGTTTGTAACCATAACGACCGTCAACATCGAACATCAAACCATACAATCATGGCATCATCGTCATCCATAGTAATTCACAATTTAAAACATACCAATCATATAGGAAGCATGACATACATATAACAAGCAACATCACTTTAACAATTAGCACACAAAATGGTCAGCGTTAACCATTCATCTTATAATACCCCATGCCTACATGTTATACTAATCTCTTTTCCCGTACCGTATGACGGTCTAATTCTCACGGTCAACCAAAAGCGAATCCAAGCTTGCTGCTCCTCGAACGATTCAGCGGTTCAATAAATCTTGGTCAAAACATCAAAGAAGGAAGAACAATTGATCCCCGATTCAAGAAAACAAAATGGAGATTAATAACTTGAGTTTACAAGATCTTAATTGACACTAACGTTAGAACTTACTCTCCACATCGCAAACAAGAACGCTGAAGAACACGAAGGGGTTTTAAAGAGAAGAGGGATGAGAGGTTTTACGTCAGACGGGGTTGCGAAAGTGTCAAAATGAGGTTGTAACCCTGTCCATCACTTATTTATATTCTTTAGACTAAAATGTCTTTGAGAGCTAGACCTGATCGGGTATCATCGGAGGCAGACATTGTGTCCCGACGACGAACAACGTTTTGAGAATTAGACACTTGTTTCCGGGACAAAGCTGTGATTTAGAGAGTGAGCATGGCTATGTCTATCGGGACACCTGCTTTTTAGCTTTGGAGAGTGCAACAAATGCATTAGAAAGGATTTTTGACTAAAAATCCTCCCCATCCATTTAAATTCCTCAAAAACACATTTATGATAATCTATACAACATATGCTATATACAACACATAAAAACATATATTGAAAAATTGGGTGTTACAACATCAAAATGCAATAATCAAAGTACAATAAAATGTTATATAATTTTCCAAAAAAAAAAATGTACCCTTTTTATATAGGATGCAACCTTTCAATGTAAACAAAAATTCAATACCTGCATAGATATAGATGATATTATTATAATTCTAAAGCAACGAGGCGGGTGTGCATCCCCGTCTCGCCCCGGGCCCGAGTCAAGTGGGTTTCCTCATCAAAGTCGGGCGAGTTCGGATGAGTGCCTATTGGTTGGGTCTTTGCTGTGATAGGGGCGAAGCATCAAGAAGTGCTCAGTATGCATTCAATTACAACCGCACAATAATATAGTCACAAAGTAATTGGGCCTAATAAAAATAAGTCTAGTGAGTGGGTTAACCCATTAACCATGCAAAGAGTGAACCCTGTATCTGGGGGTGACAAAACGGGTTGAGGCGACATGCCAACCCGTTAAACCCGATTTTAATTTTGGGCGCGTTATAGTTTTCAACCCATAAATCAGCGACCCACCAGGGAAAACGAGGCGGGAGCGGGATGGGCGTGTTGGTAGTCAGGTTGGCTAATTTTTTTTTTTTTAAAGAGGCTATTTTTATTTTTTGGTTAAATTAATATTTTAGTCATTTATGTGATTCAATTCTCGATTTGGTCCCATGCATGAAAAATTATTAAATGATCCCTATCATGCAAAAAAAGTCCCATTTTATTCCATACTCCTTGCTGTTTGGTCTATCGCAGCAAAAAAAATTATTAAATCACGCACCAAATTTTGTAGCTATGAGACTAAAGATGACTTTTTTGTACGTGATAACGACCAGTTTAAATAATTTTTATGTTAATCAAATCAAAATCAATCATCGAGTATCACCAAAAAGAATACTTAAACCTAATTTTTTTCTTAAGTTTTCATTTTTTTCACTCATCTGATCCATTTCACATTTTTACACTTTTATTAGTCTTCTCTTTTTCTAGGGTTTCATTTTTTGCTTTCACATTTTCACCCTCAAAGTCACATCCACACTCTCTCACCACCATCACTCTCAGTCAGCCTCCCCCAAGCGGCGGCCGGCCCACAGCACCTCCAGATCACGAATCGCACCCCAGCACAGCACGAGCGCTGCCGCCAAGCCGCCGCTCATCCGGCCGCCTCGAATTCGCAGCGCCGCCAGGTCCTTCGCTCTCGTCGTCGTCTGGCCTTCTCTCTGCAGGTATGTTTTCTCATCTCTGTTTCTTCTTTCATTTACTTCTCTGTTTGTTTGTTTTTCAATTATTTGATATTTCTTTGTTTTTTTACTTATTAGTTCTCTGTTTTATTTAGTTATTTGATTTGATTTAGTTCTCTGGTTTATTTATTTCAGTGCCTTCCGTGTTTCATTTATTTATTCCTGCATAATATAATATTTCAGTTCCTGTCGTGGTGTTGAAGAAGAAGAGAGAGCCCTTGTCCGAGAGCTCCTCGTACGAGTTCTCGCTCTCCCTTGGTGGTTTCTGAGGCGCTGTTGTCTACAGATTCAAGTGCCTCTCTCGCATTTTATTGCTCATCAACGGCGACACTCACAACAACTTGTTCAATGTCTTGTTAGGGTTTCTTACTGATTCAATGACCTAAGGTATGTGTATGTACCTACTTGAGTCGAATCAATGTTGTGTGTGCTAACTAGATAAGATATTTCAACAGGTCAGAAGGCAATCTCAGTTGTATCTTGTGATATCTTGTTGAACATTCAAATTCTTCGCTACTACTGAGGAGGAGTTGCTAGAACACATTGTCGACTTTTATCTCATCACAAAGAAGAACATGCCCATTTATTGCTAAGCCTGCTTGATGGGAATCAAAAAACTTTATTCCATTAAGAGCCAAATATGTGTAGGTACGCTTCCTTTGTCTTTAGTTATCTTAAAGGTTTAAATGATATTTTTGAATTATTATATTATTATGGTGTTTGTTTGTGCATATAGTTACAATTCCAGAAACAAGCATGGAATTGTAAATATGCAGACATTTTGGAATCTGAACATGAAGAGGCCAGCATGCTGCCACTGTTGCACTCAAGAACATTATCAATTCGCATTGATGAAAGTTTGATTAAACAGGGGATCAGATAACTTTGGATGAAAACAGGCATCAAGAGATCAGGGCCAACCATTATTGAAGAAATTTATAAACTATTGTGAGCTTACGATTTTTGTGGCTTTCTGTCTCGGACAGAGAGTAATTTCAAGTTGTTTCAGCTATGCTTATAAATTAGGTATTCAGATTGCCGATCAAGTCTTGTTTACTTTTTTGCATTGACTTATATAAATTTTATGATTTGTCATGGGTAGTATTGTTTCGTGTTTGATTAATTTATACAACCCTGCTGTTGTCCTTCTCCTAGTTTCTTTTATTAGCTTTGGACTTGCAGTATTTTTTTTAATCTCATTCCTCAAATAATAATGTAGTGTAAACTTCTTTTACTAATAGGAACCTCCAATAACTAGGGTGTTTGTAGAGAAAGAGGGAGTATGACCCAATGTAACTAACTGCTGAGGTGGCAGCAGTGAGGTAGAGGGTGTGGGAGTCAGATTGTAAATGGGTATATAGGGAATGAATAGAGAGTGAGGCAGGCTGGAATCCGGGATAGGACTTGGGAGAGATGGGCGCTCTAATTTGCCTAGGCTGTCTTTCTTCTTTGTCTCTGTGTATCTGTTCTTTTCTTTTTCCATACCCAAGCACTGATATCAGCGATACAGGCTTGAGACGAAACTAACACAACATTTTTCCTTTCTAACTTCCTATTAATTCCTGGTACACCATCACTCTTATCAGTTACTGATATTTGTTATTGATGCTATTATTAATGCAGGAGATTATGTACGGACTTTTAAGAGAGGAATACTCAATAACTTGGAAATATCAGAAGCGCCTGATGAAGATTTTCCCATTAGGGCAGGTGTACCCTTCTTTTCTATGTTGTTACATTTTTTTTTGATAAACTATACTAGTGTGAATGTCAAGATATTATATACCACCAGCTTCGGATATGTTCTATTTTCTCTAGCAGGACCAAATGTCCCAATTTTGAACAGTTTCTAAGAATATAAAATCCAGAAGACTAACTTCCATATATCAAGATCCATAAACTAAATTGATAGAAAATATCATGAGTCTCATATTCACCTACCACAGAACTACTGTAAGGAAGGTTGATCGTCTGACGTGGGTAGTGGAGAAGAAAGTGTGAAATGAGAGGAAAGAAAAGGTTCTGGCTCAATAAGGTTTCAATGTAGTGAGAGGAGAAAATAAGGGGCAGGCATTTTCATTAGGATTTTACCCATTTTGGGCCCATATTTTGGGTCGTGGTCGCATAACCCAATGAGGCCCAAGAACTGTTTTGCCTTGAATTTTACTAAAAGGCGGGCTTTTTTAGGTCTGTTGCCCGCCATGCGGCCGCCACGCATCATTATGAAATCCGCCACGCAACTGCCACCTGGAGCATGCTTCCTTCAAACCCGCCACCGCTTCCGCCATGGCACCGCCATAACTGCTATTCGATAACACTGGTTATTGTTCTGCATGGTTTTCATTTCTTACTCTGCCACTTTGCAGCTTGATAAACAGGGACTGGATAAGTCATCAAGGAGCGATGCACTTGCTTTACTTTTTGTGGTCTCACACTTCGTTTGCAACTATCCTATGGATACTGCTAAAGTTTCATGGATCAGCAAAGCTAAAAGAACTTGATATTCGTGGAATAATATGCACTAATTTGCAGCTTCGATTCAACAAAAACAATAATATTTTGGACCCAAATGATACGGATTATATTGGGCAAGATATTGCCAAGAACAAGTTTTGTTCATTGTTCAACAGGTTGCAATGGAAAAGTCAGCCAAAGATCTGTCAGAAGTATTCGTAAATTCAAGTGAAAAGACATGCAGGTTGTCATGTGTGAACTCGAAACTAAATAAATCTGGGAAAGTTGCTTCAATGTGTTGTAGTTATCAGAATGTATGCGCCCCACATTTTTTGAGCACATGTTGGAATAACATAAACCAGAGTTTGTAATACTCCAGAATTGCTCTCTAATGGTTCTAGGTTTTCTGCTTGAAAGTGTTGCCTGCATACATGCTATGCATCCAGTTGGCACACAGTTTCTAGTTTTCATTGCAATTGTACATTTTGATGCAGTTTTTCCATTTAATACTTTTTAGATTTACATGTGATAGGCAATTGGTTGTACTTGATGTCCGTGTGAACGCTATATTGGAGCCACAAAGATTTATGGGTATATATATTGACCAAACAAATAATTTCACTAACAAATTGTGCTTTTGGTCGAGTTTTGTTTTTATACTTACAGTCCTAACTCACTCATGCAATTTAGTAAATAAGCTTATGTCTTGATTTAAGTCCATGTACGTACTTATGTCTCTTTTCAAAATAATATTCATCTTTAATAAAAAGCTGAATAAGGATTATTTGGATTTTAAAGATTATTGATTTTATTGGATCGTTAGTTCTCTACAACAAGAACGAAGCTCTAGAATTGTGTTTTTCAAATTTCAACTCTTCACCAGAATATAGAAGTGGACATATCAAATAGATAGTGAGTCTAAGAAGCACAAGACAAACTATAAGTCATAGGTCTTCATTAGATTAATGGTGATTTTTTTGAAATGTTCATTAGTGGCACTCCATTTTAATTCCTTAAGTTCTATGTTGTCATTAGCTGCAATAGCGAAGCAGACCGGAGCACGACGAGACGCACGAGCAGGCGTTGTTGTGTGCAGGTCACATTCGTGACCGCGTCACGCCACATCAAGGTCGCGGTTTTGCTCCCTTTAATAAACCCTACTTACGATGATGCTTTTGGGTGGTTTTTCTTCCTAATGCTCTCTCCTCTTTTCTTCTGCTTGCTGTACTGCTTACCTTCTCTCAAGTACTAGAATTAGGATTTCTTGTTTCCTCGCCGTTGTTCTTGCATTTTTATTCTTACTTTCACTCTTGAAAGTTCTATATTGTTCCTTAACTCCAGCTACTCCATTCTCATTTCCACTTAAACCCATTAAAAGCCAGCTTTAGTAAAAGTCAATTTTACCTCACTTAGTTTCATTCCACTAATTTTTCTAGGATTTCAAGTATGTTCCTTTTCCTCGTATTTACACTAGCCGCACACACCTTTTTTCTTCCTCACTTGAATGGCCTTCATGATGAATATTCCAAGATTCCCATCATGCTCTGCCTAAGCATTTACTCATTTTTCCTCACAGTTTAAGGGCATTCCGCGTAGTCATCCCTCCTGCCAGAATTTTTCTGTTCCAACGAGGAGTTTGTCTCTGCTCGCCTATCCTATACGAGGATTCTCTGTCAGCGCCATCCTGCTACATTGAAGTCGTTTAT
Source organism: Sophora flavescens (assembly GCA_030762895.1). Classification (NCBI taxonomy): domain Eukaryota; kingdom Viridiplantae; phylum Streptophyta; class Magnoliopsida; order Fabales; family Fabaceae; genus Sophora; species Sophora flavescens. The sequence continues at coordinate 2,812 of JAUPTC010000854.1, read as the reverse complement.
CTCCTGTCCGTCATTCTTCAGATGTAACCCGAAAGATCGCTACTTTGAAGTCTATACCGATTTTGATATACGGCATTTTTGCTGAATGAGGTCTCCTCGAAATTTGTTAAAGCGGACTCCACCAAAAATATGGCTACAAAAGTAGAATGTTGTCATATAGACAAGTTCTTTTCAAGGACACCATTCTTGCCATGATTTACCGTATCCTTTCATGAATGGTTACTTTGGTTGCCTATAATGATGATTTGCTTCTATTTACAAGGCATAATTGGCTATATTGCTTCTATAGCAAATAAAGCCGACAGTACACTTTATTTGAGGTGAAAAGCGTAAGCTGATAAATTCAATTAAAAAGGAATAATGAAACAGTACTATTCCAAAAAATTCTATGCATTATCGATAATATTCTATTTCTCTCCAATGTGTCTAAATTGTTTTGTTTTTTTGTTTTTTTCGTAAGTTGAAAAAAATTAGCTTATTCTCTGCGATTTCTACTTTAATTATCTTATTTTACTGGCTTGTCTCAGATGAAGTTATTGAATTTCTTTTTATCCTGTGTGGGAACAAGCTTGATTTTGCGCTTGACGCCGTCAAGCTTAGGATAAAGATATTGCTTCATTATTTCGTAAAATAAAGCCAGATTACAGGTTTATCGAATATATGGTGCTTAACTTTCTTTGCAAGCACTTCAAACTCCTTTATCAAGTAGGAAAGTTTGACATGAAAGTGATTATTATTTGGAGGATGTTGAAGGTGTCACGCACAAGAAGGCATAAGCAAAGTACTTCCAATCATTCTCGCTGTATTTCTACATTATCCTTATTCAAAATTTTTATTAACATAAATGCTCGTAAGTATTTTAATATTTTGTCATTATTCAGCAGTATTCTTGTTGCAACTTCTGGTTAAAATGTTTCAATCACTAGTCTTGTCATGGTAATGCATGTCCAAAAAATAGACATTTGGTTTTATTAATTAATGGTTAAAGTGAAGAAGGATCAAACAGAAGGTGCTCGATAATGTACATTTTAGCTATAGAATTGTGTGTTTCTTAAAACATCTAGTTTCATTTAGTCAAATATTGCATCTTGCCAGCTTTCTCTTTGGATTATTCTGACAGAGTTCGGGGATATTGTTTCATCAAGTTTGAGGAACTTTATGGTTGAAATTCTTCCTTCATACCATTTTTCACAACGCTATAGACTCTGATTGCTCTTTATCGCCTTAATAGTCCACATCACGGTCAAAGGTATTCAAAGCTGGGGGTTGTTTCCATAATGCGTCTCGAGGCATGCTTGTCTTGTTGCATATGTAAATGCCGGTGAATACGACATTCAGCATAGTATGAGCATAAAGAATCTGACATTGTGCACTGGCTATAGGATAATTCTTAGCAATTGTAAAAATTTGTTGGTTCTTTTTCTCTTTACTCATATATAATACGGTTGTCTTAAAAGAGGTAATGAAAAGTTAATTAAGTCAAAGCTTTTAGTCATGCAGCTTTAGTTGCAATTTTCCACGTAGCATTTTTTTATAATAAATGGACGCGTATGCGTTGTCTTCACATTGCCGGATTTTCCTTGGGCTTCTGCATCGCATGCCACCGGCATCATCCAAATGATGGTATTCAAGTGGTAAATAATTTATGGTACTGTGATTCACAATGACCATCAAGTGGGTGATCTTTACATACCAAGTGACCCATAGTCCTCCAAGGGTGGTTTATGAGTCAGATAGGATATCGATTGGCAGATAAGAGAAAGATGACAAGAAGAGATACTTAAATGAACAGACGACTGTTATCCTATCCGACATTCTGCTTCACTAAATAGCCAAACTGATAAGATTATGCTTTTTTGAAGTATTTCTAATTTTGAAATTCTCGATTTTATTCTAAAAATTTTCATATTTTCTTATATTTTACTTCTTTTTTATCATTTTCATTTTTTAAAAATTATATAAAAAGTTAATAAAATTTATCCTCTTGATAAAATTACGTATGTAATATTTTAAATTTTAAAATATTGCCGAACTTACATTAAATTTTCTAAATATTCATTTTTAGTTTTTACTATATATAAAATTAAATTAATAGAATAATTTTTGTATTTTTCAGTTTTTTAAATAATATATAAAACAACAAATTAGTTTTTTGACAAAAAGAATTCTATTTTTTAAATTCTGTTTTAATATTTTTATTATTTAGAATATCTTATATTTATTATACTTTTTTAGTAACCATGTTATAATTCTTCTTTATACTTTAATTATTTTATATATAAAATATTTTATATTTGACACACTTAAATCACTGTGACTATCCCACGGCTTCTAACCTTTACTTATCCCCTGAGGTGATTTTAACTAGATGGACATGTGATTTGATAAAGGATGCGATTGCTTTATCATATCCAAACTCCTACCACCAAACAATAAGCTAAACAAGTGATACTTATACCATTCCCATTCGGTTCTCTCTCTTATCTTTAACCACCAAACGAGTTCTAGGATCCAACAAGCACATATGGTCTAATAGGATATTTTTTTGGTCATTTTGCTAATTTACATTTCGAAAGCATATAAAAGCTCTTCAAAAAGCTTCAACCTATGAGCCCAATATGGTCGATAAAATTTTAACATACTTAGTTAAATGGAAGCTCCTCGCATTGTTTGTAATGTGTTAGAAACTCAACAATGGTCAAGACAGAGAGAAATGAAGAAAGAGAGTGAAATCAATTCAAAATATGTATTATTAACTCGAAAAACATGTACATGCATGCGCTATAGCATTCTAGGTAGTCATAAGGAAGCT